>JASANE010019101.1:0-42836 GCA_030248225.1 Trileptium ribeirensis
GTGTTGTTCTTCGTTCAGTTACGTATTGCTCATCAATGCGTGGGTAAACTTAAGGTGCGCCGTCCACCGTCCTCTATTCACACGATACATAAAATGCTGTTAGAGAACATAGTAATTATTGCAATTGATTTTACCATACTCAAACAGTTCCGTTGTGCGGCTACTGAGTGTATCCAACAAAATCGATTATGATTTATGGTTGCTAGCACAAAGCACATATTCTCTTACAATATTATATTTCACGGCACATAATGCGGAAAATTGCATACGCTGTTTTTTCCATGATACAAACACAATACGGATAAATAATACGTAAGCAACAAATTTAAATGCATTTAAATATTGATGGCCATAAACTTCATTTACGCCATGCGGTACTCGCTGGTCATGTTTCGTGTTCCGTATTTTGTAGTATTATCGACAACCGCTGAGGTCTAAGCAACTGGCCTGGCAGCTAACAAAACTAGTTATTTTCCGTGATACATTTGAATTTTGAAGTTGTTTTCGCTACATTTCCGGTTTTGTAAGTGCTCAAAGTGATAAATTCTGTAGCTATTTGTGAACAGAGCTCGCTTTTACGTTTGTTCAAAATAGAAGACCAGTATTACACGGTTTGCATCAAATCTGACATTGTAAATGATTTCTATAGTTTTAATTTATTTTAGGTTTCTGCAAAATGAATAATTTTGTCAACAATTTTGCCATTACTGCTCTGCCTCTCGAATCATTGCTTATTTCAAGATTAGCACTTGCGATCTATCATTAGGCGACTTGGAAACATTGTTAACTATACCGCTGATTTGCATACAAAGAACGTTTCCACTGTGCCGAAAAATAAGCCAAACCTTCGCGTGTACATTGCTGCAAATTTAAATTCTTACTGCTACAATGGCAGGTAAAATTTACAGTGTTTTTATGCCACTTGCATAGATGTTGGTTTTATAACTACCAGTCCCAGTGCATTTGACGTTCAGATAGCATGTTATTGCAGTACGGCGTCGAAGAAACGTTCAGTAGCTGACAGTTATTGCTACATTATGTACCGGCCAGTCAATGAAGGAGTTTGTAAATTATGTGCTACATCTGACATTGTATCAGATCGCACAGTTTCCTAATCATCGCGAAGCTATCTTAGATTTGCTGGTAACGACGTCACCGCAGTACACATTTAACGTTGTTAGAGGTGAACCATTCTTCGACCATGCATTTATTGAATTTTATATTCGTAGGTACCTTACGGTAAACAATGCAACGTCTGAATTAATATATAGTTCTAAAAAGCTTATCGCACTTTGATTCTTTTAATAAGCATATCATGGCTGTTAACAGAACCGCGCTTCTTATCAATTACTCTTATGTTGAGGATAGATGGCTAGTATTTTCCAGCATTATATCAGAAGCCATTGATTGATCTGTATGTTCCGAAATTTGTGAAAAACAACAAAAAGTAGCTTACTCAGTTTATATTAAGCAATCGGTCAAACAAAGACTTGACGCTTGAAGAAGATTAAAGTACTCAGGCAGTTTACCGTATTACAGATCTGTTAGTTCAAAACATGCGTCTGCAATTACAAAATTTTTTGCGGCGTAGCGAGAATACGATTCTTAGCCATGACCGAAATGGGAGTTTTGAATACGTAAAGGGCTGCCTGTATAGTAAATCTGGAGTCAACGCTTTAAAATCGTCTACGGGTGCAGTGTATACTAGGGATCTCGATTCTCAAGTAGAAATCCTAGCAGACACATTTTGAAATATTTGTGTTGAAGACAATGGCTTCTTTCTAAACTCACCAACAGCAGCGCGGCAAGCTCTACTTTGGATTAGTTTTGCCCCCAATACTGTTTATGCTCGTGAATTCTCACGAGCAGAAATCCTAATACACACATTTTCAAATATTTATGTTGAAGACAATGGCTTCTGTCCAAACTTACCAACAGCAGAGCGTGAACCTCTATCTTGGGTTAGTTTTGCTCCCAATACTATTTATACAAGTGATCTCTCTCGAGCAGAAGTCTTAGCAGACTCATTTTTAAATATTTATGTTGAAGACAATGTCTTCTGTCCAAACTTACTAACTGAAGCGCGTGAACCTCTATCTTATACTAGTGATATCTGTCTAGCAGAAATCCTAGCACACTCATTTTCAAATATTTATGTTAAAGACAATGGTTTCTTTCCAAACTTACCAACATCAGAGCGTGAACCTCTATCTTGGGTTAGTTTCGCTCCCAATGCTGTTTATATTAGTGATCTCACTGGAGCAAAAATCTTAGCAGACGTGTCAAAATCAATTTTCAAATATTTATGTTGAAGACAATGGCTTCTTTCCAAACTTACCAACAGCAGCGTTGTAACCTTCCACCTTGGGTTAGTTTAGCTCACAATACTGTTTATAAATTTCTTAGCAAATTGAAACCGACATACAGCCTTTGTCCAGACGGCTATTCTTAATTTCTTTTATGCCAACTAAAAAGAAGTCTTTGTCTTCCCTCATATCACATTTTCGAACAATCATTTATAAATGATGTTTTGCCGAACTCGTGGCTTACTCTGACTTTCTGACAGAGCACAATACAGGGGTCTATCGGAACCTATAAAAAACTATCGACCTCTATCACTGTTATCAAACTGCTGTAAACTGATGAAAACTGTTCTTAATGATAGAATAAAAGACGTTATATTCAAAAATAATATAATTTGTAAAAAACTAACACTGTTTCTGTGCAAAAAATTCAATAACTACCCACCCAACTTTTGGAATGTCTTCACGACTGGACAAAATTTCTATATCAAAAAGTCCCAGTGATGTAGTGTGTATTCACTTTGCAAGGGCTGTTGATACCGCTTCGCATAAAAACTCCTTCCAAAGCTTGCTAGCATTGGTTCAAGCGGTCACCTCCTAAACTGGATATCTTCGTTTTACTCAAACAGATACTTTAGAGTCAAGATAAACAGTTATTATTCCAATTTTCGAGACGTAAAACCAGGTGTGCCGCATGGAAGCGTTCTCGGTCCAACTTTGGTTTTATTATATATCAATGATATTGGTGTATCTTTACGTGATGTACATTGTAAAATTTTCGCTGATGATGGAAAGCTGTACATTGCACTGCGAACCATTCAACTCCAACAAGGTACCGAACAGATTTCTAACGTGCTTTAGAGATGCGCTTTCGCAATGATCAGACAAATGGCAATTCAGGATATCAGTGCCAAAATGCAGTCTATTACCTATTGGTTAAGCAACCCTATGCACAATTATTATATAAATGGCATGCAATTTACTCGTTCAACCCTTGTTAAGACCTTGGGGAAAGTTTATCCAGCGATTTAAAATTCATCACTCATTATAATAATATAAGCTTAAGAGTTATTAGCATGCTATTTCGTTGTTTTATAAACATGCCATTGAGCGTCTGATTAAATGGCAAATACCGACAAGCATTGATACCAATTAATCGGCAGTAGGTGATGTTATTGATCGGTACATCATTAGTTGAAATTCTTACATATTATTATGAATAATTTATTTAGCAGATTTTGATTATTAAAGTGGTATTATTAATACATCATTTGATGTAAAATCGGTTCAAAGTCAATAACAGAGGGACAGATTGACGGCTGTAATAAAAATTTAAGAGTATGTTTCCCAACATTTAGCTACGGACTAGAAATGGAAATATTAGAAAATAATTAATATGTTTAATTCAAACTTATTAAGATTTGAAATTGCTTTTTTAATTTAAGGTTATTCCTTCATCTGTGATCTACTTGTGGTGATATCTGTTATCGGCAGCATAATGTCGCAATGCGTTCACTATCCGATAAATGAAAAGAGGGTACGGCTAACTAATCGTATAATTTCGCGCTTATGTGTGGCATCTAGAAATATGATCAACATATTTAATGGAAACATTCATATAATTTTTCACAGTCTACCGATGTATAAGAGAAATCTAGCTACAATTATTATCTTACGATAATGTCACAGCAGCATAAAGGCTAGTCCACAATTGTGGTTGTAGTAATTTAACGTCGAATACTATAACGTAGTGTGCATACGGCAGGGAAGCAATATAGAATTTAATCAATCTTAAAATGTAAAAAATTTAACATGTTTTTAATGTAAAAAATTTAACATATTGCTCTGTCGGAAATCTTCTGCAATCAGTGTTTTGAGCTCTGGGAGAACCGTGCTAAAAAGTAATATTAATACAAGACCAAGACATTTTTATCACCTGCAAATTGGTATGACATATATATATTTTGTTTTGCCTTAAAACTGTTCGAACAAATGCGGTACGTTTACTACTCGTTACTGTTGTTTAATAGGCAGCATCTAGCGGTCTGTAAACTGTTCTTTTACGAACTGTATACAACTGCACATTGTCGCTTAAGCTTTATATATAGCCTAGCAAGAGGCGAAATCAATGGCAAATTATCTTATTTTATGTACTAAAAAGCCGTTCCAGGAGTTAGCCAGAAAGCGACGCTGTATCACATATGCTTATATATGTTAGCACTACTGACACACATCTGTTGTAATACAAAATTTTGGCGCCAGTTTGAAGAGAATATTCCCGAATTGATTGCTTGTCCAAATGTTTTATGAAAAAAAATGTCGTGGTACGATTTTGACTTAAATACAACGAGAATTTGGACGGATCTACATGTATAAAACATCAAATTTTCTTGTTGAGCACCATCTCACAATATTGTGATCCGTAAGATATTTGATTTATGCATGTTTCTGACATACAGTGCATAGCTAATTATACTATAATTCATGCATAAGCTACAGTGCTATCTGTTATTCTATGTAGGGCTGAACTGTTACGTGCTACCATTGCTTTTGCCTTTTGCCAGACTATACATAATTTTTTTGCTGCAGTGATTAACGCAATATGCTTGTAAGAACCAACTGGCAGAACGCGTCCATTATTTGAAAATAGGGCACGGCAAACGTCTTGGTTTCGAGAGCTCCTGTTTTAGCGCAAACAGAAAATTTTACAACATATACTAGTTCCAGTTTGAAAATGATATTGCCAAGTCTGCATGCATTTTATATTGAAACACTATCCTGAGAAAATCCTGAGAAAATTTGAGTTAGAAACAGCAATAATTAAAATTTTGGTCCGAAATGCAGTTAGCTATCATCAGTTTCTCTCTAAAAAGTAGAACTCGAAAGGGCTAAATGTTCTTATTCCACCAAGTAACATATATACTATGAAAATTTGAGATAAATCAGATCGGTTCAGCCATTCTCAGAACATGGTCTGTTACGTATATATGTTTCGGCCCAAAATATGAGCCATTAAAAAGCTGTTTTTGCATACAAGCCGCTTCTAGTAATTGTTGCTATATAAAAAGCCTTCTGAATATTTATAAAGACAATTTTTCTTCATTGTTGATTGATTTTATAGAGAAAATCATTCTACTGAAGAGGGTATATATTCAGGTGGCGTCGAGGCGTGCATTAATACTATATAATATGTCATTTCGAGCGAATTAGTTTGCATGAGATGAAATTTTAAAGTGATTTGAGCAACCATGGACCAAGTATTAATTATAGAATGTTTTTTGCATTTCTTGCTTACCTAAGGACAATTGCGTACAAAGAATCAGGATATTATTAGTGATTTTGAAGCTGAATAAGCTTACGTATTCGTATTCAGCGTTAAATAACTTCATTGAATATGTAACTCTATGAAACCTCTTTTGTATGGTAAGATATTGGCTTTGCGGTAGAATGGATATAAATTTCCTCCTTTTACGCCAGCCGTTGACAGGCTAATATGCAGCGAAGTTAGAAACTCAAACATCTCTTACATGAGTCGTGACTTTAAGCTGAAGGTATCCCGGCATACAGCTGCAGGAATTTAAAGTTTCGAATGTTATAGCGTAAACAAACATAGTCGGTATATATATTGGTGAAAGAAGACAATTAATTGTTTAGATCATTCATGGTGTGAAATTGGAAGACAACAGTAAAAGCCAACGGGATAGAAGACAGACTTATCGGCAAATGCGAATACATGTTTATTATGATGACACAATTGATAAGTACGTTTCGTCTATTATATAAAATGTCATATCTCAAATCGGCTTCCTGCTATCGAAATTTTTGTTTTTTAAAACACTGACGTGTTAAATAGAGCCAAATTTAGACACTGTTCATGACGAATCATTTCGCTAACTCAATTTACCGTGTATCGTATTTTTGTATGGCTGATGCAGTCAGCCTACCTTGCCAGGACCTTAATGATCCTGATAACACAGGTCCAAAGCCCCTTATTTGTGAGTTCTTATGGTTTGCAGGATAGCGTTGCAGATTTGATGCGCCATTGCTGCAAATGTTTCTACAACATTACAAGATTATTTTTGAGTGAAATTGTTTAACTATAAATTATGACCTGCTCCCAGTAGTGTAGGAGTCGTGAAATTTCCTTAGATTGCGGTCCAATGCTCCCTCGCCCGTCACTTGCAGCGGCTCTCGCTTCCATGGTCTCCATTGTCTGTTGTCGACTCAGGGATGTATGGCTCTCAACACTGTGTCACAAACTTAGTATGTCGGAGGTGGGGGCGACTCTTAGAAACATGAAAAAGAGATCTACCTATCTCTTTTAAAGAGTTAAATTATAAATTATTGTAGTTTAAAATATTTGCCCGTCACCTAAATCTTTTAACCGGAAACATCTTCCAGAACGACGTGCAGTGTTTATGTAGTGTTGTATGTGATTTTCCATAAAAATACGACATACATGTTTTATAAACAATGGTAAAATTTATAAATATATGTTCATTTAATTATGCGATGTGTTTAAGCGAACAGTTACATGTTCCGATCGAGGCATTTCTCTGGTCGTACAACGATTCAGGAATGCTTTATATCGATTGCTTTGCACACATATGTAAAAATAAATTAAAAAATCTAATGACGCAACGTCAAACTTTGAAAACTTCGATTTTGCTGTTTTGCAAAACTCGATGTAAGTAGGCATGGATTGTAATAATCAGGTTTATAGGATTGGATTTAAACATATAACTTTACCTTAATATACAAATTAGCATTAAGTCTGTATTGGATTACTATTATATTACGGTATATACGTAAAATTATACTAAGAATTTGAAATTTTACGTATTTTTATAACATATGTGCTGACCATTATTTTAGGCTGGGAAAGGCAGCGAGTTCTCGAATAAAAGTATGTTTTCTGGAGGATATATAATTCTATTCACCAAACAATGTATTTATAGATTGAGTTTAATGCTTCAATTGTAAATATATAAACTACGGATGGAAATAAATGGCCGTTAAAGGTTAGATTGCGCAAAACAGTTAAAATTTATTGGATAAATCCCCCGCGAATTAAGAATAAACTTATTTGTTAAATTACATTTGTTACGTCTTGTTTAATCACTCATGCTATCAAAAATTTTATTTGTACATAACCAACATAATTCTGAAGAACCAGTTGATTGGATTGTTTTTACGCCACGTGAATCTTTGTTCTCGTTGAGCTTTTTGCCATTTTGAATTATCGATATATGGAATGGGAAGTATGAAATATCGTCAGCGCCTAACACGGAAATACATGTTTCTCTGCAGTTCACATCTATGACGATCGCTGAAGTACTAAGAATTAAAAGAGTAAATCCTGGTGTTGTGCCTAAATAGACACGCTTTCTGGAGTTAATTTGAGGAGTTATGTTGTATCTAACTATACTTGATGAAATTAAAAATACTTTTTTCTTATTATATACATACTTATTATTATTAGTGTGCACACCAAAGCCTGTCTATTCGGACATATACCAAAGGCTTGAACCTTTTTCAAATTCGTGATTTCTTCTGTGTAATGTACGCATAACTATTATCATAAGTGTCCAAGGCCCGTAGTCTTAAATGTTTCCGTCTTGGGCAAAGTGGAGCTGTATTGTAAATTTTTTCAACTGTTTCAGTTTGTCGGAACATATGCATACATATTTTCGGCAGCTACAAAACAGCTTAGTGGCAACGAAATGTAATACGAAAATAACCAGTTTAAAATAAATGAATCGACTATATTTTCAGGACGATCTCATGCCTGAAGTGGTGAAATATTTTGAATCTCTGCTGAGTGTGCGAACAACAAATGCAAAGATACTGCTCGACCGGTAATTACATGTCATACTCATGTACTTTGTCATATATGATTATGTGATCCTTTTTCTGTCTGCCTTGGCCAAGAATGTCAGAAGTAAGCGCAACGGCCATTGGGGATGTTATTGGTTACCACCTTTCAGGGTATTAGGGTGTATTGACTACTCACCAAAGTTACTTAGCAAATAAATGTATAACATATTGTTGTTAGACGTTTCAATATATATATATGATTTTTTGTATTTCACTGTACTGTTTCCGTTATTTTTTGACTAAAAAAGTCATCGACTTTAATGTTCTTTTATCTTCTAGAAAGGGCAATCTATTCTGTGTTTGCTGCCAAGAATGCATTAGGGAAGAGTATTACACTTCCCTGCACTCACATGTTAGCCCGTGTTTGATGGTACGGGCGTTTTTGGCCTGACCCCTTCTGTTTCTGGCGGGGGGGTCGATATGCCCCGCCCCCCCTCTAATTTCTGGTGAGGATAGATCGGACCATCCAATTTATTTGGGGAGTAGCTCGGTTTATAAGCAGCTGCCTATAAACCGACCCCCCAGAAATTTGGGAGGGGTCCGACCAACCCCCAAAAACTGGGAAGGCGGGTCTGACCTACCTCCTCCAGAAACGGGGGGGGATCAGGCCGGAAACGCCTGTATCATCAAACACGGGCTAACATGTGAGTGCAGGGAAGTGTCCTATACTTCTCTAATGCGCTCTTGATGCTACTAATGCAGCACAATGCTGAGCTGATTACCATTTAGCAAATAATCATTTTGTGCTTGTTGAAAAACATTACTATATACTGCTATCTGGTTGTGTGTTTCTTTAGTTGTCACACACCGAAATGCAGCTGGGGCTGAAAGCAATTTATTTAAAAGCCTAAGAAAAACTAGCATACCATATTAATTCTCAACTACATTGGGCCTTTTTAATCCATTAAATTTGAGAAAAATAAACAATTTTTGTACCAAACCTTATAGATTTGCTTCTCTTGCTTCACTTATAAAAGTCCAACAACTATTACGGTAGTTGGAATTCGCCGATTTAGTCTCTTAGTATTTACATTTATGAGACTGTATAATGTGAAAATGTTGGGGAATATAGGAAGCAAAAATTACATGTAATATTTCATTTCTATCATTTGTGTTTTACCGCATAGTTTTACACAAAATATTTGTTCCAATGATTTAAAACATGCATCTTTACGTACCGAAGCAGCTAGGCTAAAATCATCAGGCTACACTTCAAAATAATAATAAAAGATGCCATATCGCTATATCATATACCCTTGGGGGGACCTTTTGGACCCAGAAAATCTAAAATTTAAAAATTCGATTTTTTGGATGAAATGATCAGGGGGTCTTGAGGATCACAAAAATACCAAAATTTCCAGAATCTGACCATTTTTGGGCAAACGCGGGCTGGGGCGATAATGGAAAAGAACCAAATATTTTTGGCTTGCAAGTGAGGGGGGTGGATAGGCACCCAATCCATCCCCTAAATCCGCCCGTGATATGATCTTTGATGTAGTTTTTAAATGGAAACATTTGCTGAAATTTTAGATTAAAATAGTTTGCGTTAAAAGATTCACTTAAAGCAGGTATCTTGTTAATTTGTAGGGAATGTGGCTCTGACGAGTACGCACTTAGGCGCGATCCAAGACGTCGATATTGCCAAGACAGATGTAAATGGGTCACCAAATGTGGTGAAGTGATTGTACCGTCGAGTCATTTGAAAGTATGTGTATTTTAATATTAAATTTTCGGGTTTCTTTGCGTTCATAACCGAAGTGCTCCAGAAATAACGGGGGATATAACGATAGGATGTGCTACATGTCCAGAACTGAACATAAATTTCTAAACAAAGATACATGTTCATCTATGGTTCCTATGCTAGTTCTATCTACTGATGATAAGAAGCAATCGGTGTTACCAGATGTATATTATTGTTTGGAACAGAAAAATTGCCATGATTTTGATGAAAATGTGCTGCTGTTATATGTATATTGCCTCCTAAGGTTAAACAGTTCCAAAAATTGTGTAGTGTGGCGCAAAATAATTTAGCCAAATCTGTGCTTCCATTACAAATTTACGCACGTTAACCGCAAACTATAACTTTTGGACCCTGAAATAGCAGATTTTGGGTTGAGCTGTTGTAGTGCGTATTTGCTTGAATTATCATGTTTATTTTGTATTTATAAAGGAATTTAATATAAGTATATCACCGAAAGAGTTTTGAAGGATGTTCAAGCTGCAGTGTGAATGACACCGAACATTTTAGTACCATCTTCTTATGTATTACATAAATGTTCATAATATTTATGTGCATTTTAGTTACGGAAACATTTTTGCATATTGAAAAATCAACAATGTTTATTTTTACTGTCAGGGTCAGAAACATATTTTAGTATACTTTATACTCAATTACTACTGCCGCACGAGCGTGCAATTTTATCAATAGAAATTATTTTTAATTAATTCTTATCATTGAATAAGCTCATTTTATATTATAATTCACTCCGTCGTATTTAACACATAAGACATCAAATGGCTAGCGTGCCATCTTCGGAACCTTGACGGATTTTTACTATAATATATAGAACCAGATTTTCCGTAAGTGAAATTGTAATCATTCCGTATTTTTCAATCACTGTTATTACCTGGTGTTCGGCACCTTAGAAACTGCGTGTTAACTTTATCGTTTACTCGAATTTTGTCCCATAACAACCGACTTGTACCAGTGGCAAAATAGTGCGAACAGGCAGTCGGTACGACACCTCAGTTGTAATATTTTTAAATTTTTTCAATTTGGGTAGATTTTCAACGTGTGACTTTTAAGAAATACTTTCCTATTTCTGCTTTAAGCAATGTCGAGCTTGTCGTCATTTTTCAAGCGACACATTACGTTGTGCACCAACTGGGCGTCCAGATGGACCAGGGATTGACGCGGATTTTGTGCTTTATGTGTCGTCAAAGCAAACGAAGCCTTGCCAAGCCGCGAAAGACGATTCATCGTTAGTTGTTGCATATTCGTACCACTGCCAAACGGAAAAAGATTTGGACAGGTACTCCTTTGTGATATACAGAACCTATTATTTATACATAACAAATATATTGTGTGTATATATTCTTAATATATTTTGCAATAGGTTGTGTACTTTTTGTAAGCTTTCTTAGTAAGATAACTTCTTTCCCTTAAAAATTAAAGATTAAAGATTTCCTTCTGTGAACATATACCATTGAGGCTTTGCCGATCTCGATATAATAATCCTACGCCTGAGCCTTAGCCTAAAAGCTAAAGCCCTTATATGAGCCTTATACTAAGCCTAAACCTAAGTTGTGGGGTTCCCGCGCACCAAGCCCGTATAAGATAGTGAGCTTTGGCTATATTTCCACAATGTCAAGCTAATTTACCATGTCACCTTAGTTTGCTGATTTAGGTGTAAATGAGTTTTGTATTAAATACGCATATGCACGCACGCAAACCAGATAATCCGTAATATAATCGATTTTGTCACTATATTATCACAATAAATCTTAGTATCAATTATTTGTGCGCGACTAAACTTATAATGACCCCGCCTACCATCCTATTTTTACATTTGCCACATTTTTGTAACAGAACACATCTTTGTGATCGCATAATGTAGTAAAAGTTATGCATTAGAACATTATTTACGAACAGCAATAAGGCGGTACGAAATGGTAATATTTAGTTCGCAAATTCGCTAGTTAAATCCACAAATTGTTGAAAGCATAATTTTGTGAGTTTTAAATTCGTGCGTTTTGTTCGTGAACAATGTTACAGGGAGGCATCGCTCGACACAATGTTACAGGGTGCAATAACTCAGCGATGGAAACTATTTTAAACATGTTGTTCAACATTTGAAATAAAGAATTTTTAAACTTATTCGTGAACACAAACTTATATTCTTAAGCAAATGTTCGCGAACACAAACGTATTTCTTAAATAAATTTATTTTTGTATAGATTATTTTGTCATAGAGAAATGTGCAAGCGACATCACTATGAGCATGTATGATCAAAATCACCAAGCATCAAATGTTTGCGAACATTTACTTTTTAAAATTAAAGTTGCCTTGGAAATAGTGACTTATTAATCAAGTTGCCTTGGGAATAATGACTTATTAATCATGCTCGCGCTGTTTTTAAATCTACAATATACCAGTCAACATTTTATGAGTGAAATTGTTTGCGAACAAGTTCTTTTCTATATTGTATTCGACTAGGATTCGATGTTAAAAATATAATGTTTGTACAAATTTGTTGAAAATTTAAAATATCAAAATTGTTTGTTCGCGAATACTTGAACATTTACAGAAAATTTAACTCGTTTCGTGAACAAAAATTTGTTCAATTTTATTTGAGATGACAATATTCGCGAATGCTGAAATCTAAAAATTTTAACCACGTTCGTGTTGACGAACAGAACGAAACCTGAATTAGTCAATGTTCTAAATAGGAGTGAACCGTTTAATACTTATAACAAATCGCCAAAAATCTGCTCCGAAACAGTTAGTAATCTCTGGCAGTTGGATTCTACTTTGTCTCATTTTGGTGAGCGAAAAACCGTGCTAAATTTCATGTTTGTTCCGTAACATTGGTTTTCGATTCCACATCGGCTTTGACAAAATAAAATGGCCAACACGGGCATTTTAAGTGTCGCGCATTACGAACACAGGCCTAAATTTTTAAGCTCAGTATCCCAAGATGTCTGCAAAGGAAAACAGCCTTAAATATTTGGTACAGAATTTTTCTCAAATCTGAGCGAATACTGTTATCAATTATTTGGGAAACATTTCCTAAAAATTTGGAAATAATTTTCAAAGATAACTTGGAACAAAAATATGGTACAAATTTCTCCCAAATATGTAGGAACAAAGTACCAATTACCAAATTTTTGGTACCCAAGTCATAAAATATATTGAAACCAAATTTCCCAAAATTACAATTTGGAAATAATTTCCAAATTAATGTGAAAATCGCTAAAGGGAAATTACAATTCAGCTTAGCAAGTGCCCAAATATTTGTTATTGTAGTACCAAAAATTTGGTACATAACTAGAAAATATTTTCCCGAATAAAATTTCGACTCAGAATGGCTGTGTATGAGAGTGAATGAATGAGCGATGGGTGAAAGAAGATTCTCTAAATATTAAAAAATTCGGGCAATATTACCAACTACAGCAGTGTTCTAGGCCGATTGCTGGTCATATGAATATTTGTCCGAGAGTGGCTAAAGACGAAAAGCGAGACCGCGATTTCATGTTGTCCACCATCAAGCATGAAATACTACATTCATTGGTTAGTTTGTTTAACAAACGTATGATGGGCTCTCAACAAGAGATGGCACTTGAATACATGCGCGAGGTCAGAAGCCCCATAGGAGATATCGGGCGCTTTTTTGGGGAGTGGGAGAGAGGACCTCGACAGAGGAAATCAGACGGTTGGCCTGGGAGGAGATAAGTATTCGAGATTTTTTGGAAACTTTTTCTTAAATTTAGACAATTCTCCTCCGATTTTTGCTAATTTTACCGCAATTTTTGCCAGTTTCGCCATTTTTTGTTTATTTTCCGTTGGATTTTCCTATTTTACGAAATTTTCAGTGCACCTGCGGCGCGAGGAGGGAGGGCGTGTGGAGCCTCAGGGGATCAGATTACCTCGCAACGGGATCGGCGGCGCCCCGAAGGGTGCGAGCCTCAGGGAATAATTATCCCTCTCGCCCTGTGAGCATGTATGGGCACTTATTTGTTACATGGAACAGAGCTTATAGATATCCTACTTTTTTGCTATAATCGATTGCAAATTGAAGAGACTTGATCAAAGTTGACAAATTCGAGAGCAAGGATCAGATATTATACCCTGTGTTCAAACATAATTTGAGCTATTCCTAATTTGGAAAAAATTATTTTGTACAGTTACGAATTTTGAATTTGTATTCGTTTCTTTACCAAATGAACAACAAATTAACGTCTTAAGTCGGTCCTATAAAGCTCGGTCTACTTAGTGTTCGTAATATAAATTAACCAAATATATTTAGAAAAGTTGGACAACATTCCTTGAATGGTCAGTAACACAGAATCACTTCATTGTATATCTGCACACTTTCCCCAATGACAAAAACTGTCATAAAAATGAAAAAATGTGGTCGTTGGCAAGTTTGCTATGGCAAAACACAACACCATACTGTTGTGAATGAAATGTGGTCGTTGGAAAGTCTGCTATGGCAAAACGCAACACCATACTGCTGTGAATGAAATATGGTCGTTGGAAAATCTGCTATGTCAAAACGCAAAACCATACTGTTGTGAATGAAATGTGGTCGTTGGAAAGTCTGCTATGGCAAAACGCAACACCATACTGTTGTGAATGAAATGTGGTCGTTGGAAAGTCTGCTATGTCAAAACGCAAAACCATACTGTTGTGAATGAAATGTGGTCGTTGGAAAGTCTGCTATGGCAAAACGCAACACCATACTGCTGTGAATGAAATGTGGTCGTTGGAAAGTCTGCTATGTCAAAACGCAAAACCATACTGCTGTGAATGAAATGTGGTCGTTGGAAAGTCTGCTATGTCAAAACGCAAAACCATACTGTTGTGAATGAAATGTGGCCGTTGGAAAGTCTGCTATGGCAAAACGCAACACCATACTGCTGTGAATGAAATGTGGTCGTTGGAAAGTCTGCTATGTCAAAACGCAACACCATACTGCTGTGAATGAAATATGGTCGTTGGAAAGTCTGCTATGTCAAAACGCAAAACCATACTGTTGTGAATGAAATGTGGTCGTTGGAAAGTCTGCTATGGCAAAACGTTACACCATACTGTTGTGAATGAAATGTGGTAGCTGGAAAGTCTGCTATGTCAAAACGCAACACCATACTGTTGTGAATGAAATGTGGTCGTTGGAAAGTCTGCTATGGCAAAACGCAACACCATACTGTTGTGAATGAAATGTGGTCGTTGGAAAGTCTGCTATGTCAAAACGCAACACCATACTGTTGTGAATGAAGTGTGGTTTCTCGTAGTTTTCTTTGGCAAGTTTTCATAATTCCTCAAATATTATTCGCAAGCTACGTTAGTGCACTAAATTTGAAGGAATACGGCATTTTTGTACATAGGTTGTTCACGATTCAAATTTAAAATGTAGTTTTATCGTCTGCCAACTTATAAAAGATGAATGGGCTCTTTGAAAAACAAATTAATAAATGTTTCATTTCATTACATTACAGTTTACAAAGATTATGCATTCGTTTGACTATTACTATTTCACTGAGGTAGCTCAATGTCTTAATAAGCCAACTCCAGTATAAAATCTAGCGTATATATCTTTGGTTAAGTATTTAAGAGAAAGTCAATTTATGCTGTGCATTTCTCATCCAATGTTGTGTTGAGCAAAAATAATTATATTGGAATACCATATGAATTAGTTTACGAGCATACGTATTGAGTTGCGAAAATGGTTCGATATAATGCGCTTCACGAAACTGTAGGTGGTGTCTTATGAAACCTTGATATTTAATTACTAATAGGAGTGCATAATGGAAGAGTATGCCCCTTCCCCGCACCTTAATGTTGGTACGTATTTGATGACACACGGGCCGTTTTCGGCTATCGTTCCCTCATTTCTTTGCCTAATTTTGAAGAGAAATTGGTTGAAGAACTGTGATCGGTTTAACAGACCTTCCTTAAAATCTGGGTTCTGTCTATAAGACCCACATAAATGATGGGAGAGTAAGCGAAAACGCATATGACGTCAAGCAAGGCAAACATTAAAGGGATGTGACATATTCTTCCCTTACGTACTCTTGTTTATATTACTATTATTTCACTACATTTCAACATTTAAAAAAACAAAGTTTAACGCGAATTGACAC
Organism: Trileptium ribeirensis; assembly: GCA_030248225.1. Taxonomy (NCBI): domain Eukaryota; kingdom Metazoa; phylum Nematoda; class Enoplea; order Enoplida; family Thoracostomopsidae; genus Trileptium; species Trileptium ribeirensis. The sequence continues at coordinate 16,045 of JASANE010019101.1, forward strand.
CTAATGTATTGACCTGAAATGTGACATATTAAAATGACTGGTTTTAACGACTAGCCGAATACAGACATCAAGGTAAATTCTTTATATTCGAAATTTAGACTACTGCTCTATTAACCCTTTCGTTTGTCTATTGAGTCATTTGTCGCTGTGTACATTGCGTCGCGAGGCACTTGCCGAGATTGTTTAGTTCGGCGTACTTTCGTATGTGAGTTGTACATTCGCGTTTTGAGGTCCTTAAGTAGCCAATTAAATGCTCCTTAACAGCGTTATGGCTAGTATATAAGACTTGTAGCCGAGAGATTTCGGTTCGCTCCGCGGTCTGAGTAATAGTTAGTTCAAGTTCTACTAGTTATGCTTTGGTTAAGAAAGAAAGGGCTAAGAAATTTCTTTGCGGTTTTGCGTTGGCTACATATCAGTAGCAATGAAGCGACTTATGGCAACTTTGATCTTAGTTTGCGTGTCTGTTTTCTTATGTCATTTCCAACAAAAAGCCGACGCAAAGGCCACAACTACAGTATCAAAAATGAGTGAAGTTGGTATCTTAAACTACAAGACGCTGGTTGTTTGTTTCAACGTTATTCTTCGAACTGTTAGGCGAAATTTTGGATGTTATACAATGGTTTGCCCGGATCTTGTCATTTTCAGTTGGTCTGTTATTTCTTTCCTAAGTTAGTAACTACCATTCTGGGCCACATATGCCTATATGAATATCAGGAAATGTAACTGTGGAATTTAGAGATCACCTGTTTTGCTACAAGTAGCTATTTGTCTTTCCCACTGATTGTCTATCACGGCTTGCTGGTGGATAAGATAGGTACTGTTCCCTTTAATACTATGAATTTTTTGGTTAAAATCTGCATTATCTGCCAGCTGCTCAAGCTTGTTCGCCACTAAAATCAGGCCGAAACCTAATAATGGCCATATGAATGAACATGAACAAACATAAGTCTTGTATTCAATTGAAACGAGATGTTTAAGCTGAAGATACTCCGCTGAAAACAAAATATGATAGACGCGTATTCAAACCTTCAGTAGACTAAACTTGTTAGGCAAAATCGCGCTACTTAACGCTAAAATCGCGTTTTATACATCAGTAAGAGCTGTATTCAAGAAAAGAGAGCAGAAGCGCTTTTGCAGGCGAATTTATAAAGTATACACTAAAATCATTCTTTCATCCGTTTCACTGCAATCACACCAGACACTTGAATTACCTTTGTTCAGTTTTAGCGGTCAGAATATTATATAACTTTATCAATGAAAATTGAAAGGCCATAGATTGCGTGCTACTTTCGAATTATGAAAACTAAAACCAGATTAATAATAAATTTTAGTAAAGTTGTACTGAATAGCATTTTGTAAAACTATGTGGAATCATTTAAAAATGGTTACAAAGCGAAAATTCATAGTTGTAAGTGCTAGGACAACTCTAGAATGAGTTTGTCGTTAAATATTAAAATTTTGTTAATGATTTGATTGATTCATTAATAAAATCCCATCTGTGGCAACGTTTAATTGTTATATTCAGAGCTTAAACTTCTGTGTGACAAGTTATTGTCTGTTCCTACTGGGCAGAAAGTTACATGTATAAGGCGGATTCATAATTATTAGTATATATTATCATTATATATTTACAGCATTGACGTAGTTGTACCGCTATCTTAGGTCCAAGTAACGCTGTATTATTTTTGTCCACCTTGCAGGGATTTTCGATCAATCTCCTTGCATTCTTTAGAGATTCACATGGTCGACCCCTAACGCCGCGCAATGAAGTAAACCTTCCGAACTACTTGACGCCAAAGTGTGTTGTAAAGCGTAATCATCTTGTAGTCGTAGCAGTAGTAGGTAGTACAGCCTTTATAGATTTATGTTGATCTCTTTATAATTATTTCTCAAATAATATAACAATTTATGATGTGTTACAAGATAATGTCCTTCACGGAAGCGTGGAAATATTTTATTGTGGTTTACAGAGATAATTGCAAAGATTGCACATTTGTTGACACTGTTGTATTTTATGTTCTTAAGGTTATTTGGAGTCATGTCGAAATTTTTCTGCTTTCATATGTTTAGTTGATATTCTTTTTCACTAAAATACCACCATTATTTCTAGTTTTTGTCTGACTCTCTCCATTTGTCGATCTAAAAATATCTAACCTAGCGTGACTCTTAGCATTCTATGAGACGTCGTAACCGAGTAATGGTTCGGCATTAACTTTAGAAAAATGTATGAAATGCTAGTAACACAATGCAGAAATGTTGGAATACATTCCAGGATTTTTTCACATGAATATTTCTTGGGGTGATTAACATTGCGGTCGATACGATGCTATATGTTTAGGCTTCGATCCGATTTGCACACTTATTGTGTATAATCTGTTGCAACAAAGCATGCGAAACTTTACGGTATCTGAATCTCTCTTAAATAGGGCATGGCCTAGTAGTCTAAAAATGGGGGCTTTGCCCCACCCTCCCGGAGCTTTTTGGTGAGACCGATTCCTTGCTTATATAATGCATCATTTACCTTAAGACGTGTGCAGCAGGGCTGGATTTTGTCAGTCTGCCGCGACTCTAAAGCCATGCTTGCCTAGCCGCGATCAGCCAGTGTGACATTTTTGAGCCGAGCCAGATCCTACAAATATATTTAGCTAATAGTAAAGTGTGGCTGGTAAATTGCCACAAGGGACGGAATCGGCTCTATAGGCCATACATATGACAAGATTTGAAAATCCTGAAAAAAATGGAAATTGGTGAAATTTATGGTCATATATTCATAAAACACCCTTCCAGTTACAATAGTATAATTTTCATGCATAAAAGAACGTGTTTTACATAGCTACTAGGTTGGTTTGTAAAAGGCACTTAAACAAAAATTTTGAAAATAATGATATTTACGTATTTACTTTACCTTTGATTTATGCCTCTTACGTAATTACTAACAATGTTGCCTTTTTTGGCCAAGAGTGAAATATATTCTTTGTAACACAATCTACTAAACGGAATGTAATTAATATTTTTTCAGTTGTCCGTCCCGCCTATTAAACCATGAAACATAGCCACTCCCTCTAGTACAAGCGTACTAGCATAGATTATCTATTTATTTTATTTATGAAAGGCCGGATGTGGCTGTGCCTTTTTGTCACTACCCGGAATTGGCTCTGTGACAGAATTCGGCGCGAGGTGCACACACCTTAAGGTAAACGATGCATAATACATGTATGTATGTTATACATGTGCATTGTATGCGTTGCTTATGTGTATATTACCACTAATGTCATGTTTTATATATTATAATATAACGTAAGTAATGATTATATTAACATCGAGGTGATATATCAACAGCATCGCGAACAAGACCTGCAATTTTTAATTGTGCATAGAGAAGCATAAAATTACTATAGCAATCTTAATGAAACAAGATGGGTATTCTTATTAATGACGAACTTTTTAAATAATAAATCACATTTAATACGACTTATTAATTAATATATTAATAAAAAAATCCGCGAGGGACGCTTATTGGACGGCTCTGAAATAGGCGATGGAAGGAAATGACGTGCGTCGGTACTATATTTTGAAACATTGCGTAAGAAAATAGCTATCTATATAAGCACTGACGACAGATGGCACCTTTCAGCATTATTATTAACCTCGTTGTGTTCGAGTCGGTTTTGTAAAAACACACGTATTAACGTAAAATACTTGTCCAAAGATATGCATCATTTCTTTCCAGAATCGCCGAATATGTGTTTAATACTATTAAAATGTTTCATAGTTTGGCCCTGCTTGTACAGGTATTCACGTGTGGAATATTCATACATTATGTATCCATATCGAAGCCAAGTCAGGGCAAGCTACAAATCTATTTATTGAAGAAACAACAACTTTTTGTAGAATATTACAATTTGATAGAGAATGATTTTTATATGTAACAAATTTCAAAGAGTTTAACACTTTTTAAGTTTTATTTATGGGGTACGATAAATTTAATGGTAATATCGGCTTCCACGTATCATCATTACATAGCTACACAGTTATGTCAGTAATAGTTATATCTCACCAGATATTGAAGCTTCGACATCCATGTATTAGATATCTAAGTTTTCAGATACGTTGAGTTTTTTGGTGCCATTAGTTTTCACATATCATGATTGCATAGCTACTCCATTATGTTGTTTGTATTTCATAAAATTTTGATGCTTCCCTTAACTCGGGTAGATGTGCTTCTTGTCTAAAATTAGTCTTTACGTGTCGTTATTGTATAGGCGCCGACCTATAAGTTACTCAGCAACAATTATGAAATGCTCAGGATTTAATATTTAAAAATTCCAACTTTTGTAGATAGGTTTTGAAATTCTTGATACGTGCTGTTGACTTTTACAAATTTTAGTCACATAGCTGACCATCATTCGGGTACACATAATACAATTGCGATATTACTTGTCTGCCTAATTTTACTTGCATACATAGCTATCTCACCACACAATGTTTTAAAGCTTTGCAAATAAGTATTAAAATATTTCTTATGGGTATTCAAATTTAGCGGTGACATTCATTTTGAAATACAGTAGCTAGTTAGCCATTACCCTATTTGTAATACCAAAATATTTTGCCTTGAAATTGTACAAACTAGCGCTTTTCTGGATCGCTGGCATTGATTTATGTCCAACTACATAGGTAAAAGCTATTTGCAACAAATTTTCACACAGGAGTTTTACATCATCAAATTCTCGTTTTCTAGCATACACAGTGCACGCTTGTTCTAAAATTATATCAGCACGATACTAACTGCATTATGATCAATTTTACAAAATGTAGTACCAGCAACACGTTAACCAAATGGATATAGTATAAGTTTGTAAACAATATATCTTCCGCCAGCATCGCGAGCTTTTGCGTTTTGGAAGCGTGCCAAGGTTCATGTATATAGGGAGAGTGTCTATGCGTTTCAGTCATTTATACGTTGGTACGTCACAGGGTGTGGATGTCTTCTAACCAATATTTTGCTATCTACATTACATAAGCTTTTTAACAAGTAGTATTGGAACTTTTTAAATACTAAGGCAATTCTATGCAACGGATGCAATAAATGATTGACAGCATATAATTATCTTATTCATCATATTGATATGGTTCACTGTGAAGTGAAGTTTTTATGCGAACAGTGTGCCAAAAAGTTTGGACGAAACGTCAATTTAATAAGTAACTTGAAAAAGCAACACCAAGAGTCAACGTTAGAAATGCAACGAGTGCAACGGAGCAAAGATCATAAAGTTTCAAAATCCGCGAAAGTTCGAGAAAAGAAAATTAAGGCATTGTAGAGCGGCGTTGAATGACGATAAGCAAACGAAAAACGGCGCATTCGGGACGACTACATTGACGAATTAGCAGCAATGGCATCAACAGTCAATGAATCATTACGTCAACATCCGTCTACAATTATTGACAAAACGGCGAAACCAAACTACTTAGGTAGACTAAATCAATTAAAGCATTTGTATTTAGTATTTATATCGTTCGAAGTCATGTCTCGAGCGACCTGTTTATGTCTCCCAAGCAGTCATAACCACTCATAGCAAAGATACTACAAAAACAAACCGTACGTGGAATCAATTTGTGGATTAGCGTTCAATGCGTATTGCGAAGATTGGATGGATCTATCATAACAACACACTTTAATAATGAAGTTCGCACAATCCATCGGGATTCCTTAATTTGCGATGAATTGTCTGGACCGTTGAAAGAAATTACCGAAAAATCAGACACTCTTCTGACAATGGGATCCGGTTGGGTACTCGACAATGATCGTCATGCGGATCTCCACTTCAGCATATATCTGCCATTACGTGCGTCTTCATATCGCCAGTTATATACGTCGTCACTTCGCAGCAGACATTCCGATCTCAATATTCGGAACAGCGACACGATGTGTTTCTATGATTAGTAATGGCGGCATTACATCCAATGGATCGTAAGCGACATGCAGAGCGCGTCGCTAACTGTGAACCTTTCGAGTGTGAACTCAATGATAGGCGTCAACTACCCAGTCAGTCCACACGAAATACTCTATTTTCAACAGCCAAACTATATCTCAATAGATGTTTACGGTTACCATAACAGTATAAACCTAGCACGAGCGATATATTCACCTATTTTTTGAATGGGCATTATTGTCTCGTTCGAAGCATTGATTCGTTACTATTTACCAACGAGGTCATCACATAAAGCAATATTTTTGTAATAAATGTCCACTCATATGTTATAATGAGCAGCAACGCATTGACCACGTACATCGGTGTCGCAACGAGCAACCTTTTCGAGTAGAGGTTTCATCACCAGGTTTTACACATATATTCCATCACCTTCGTAGAATGCAACAGTCACCTTTTGTCATTAGCGCCGATTTCGAATGCATTATACAAAAAGTCAAAACATGCCAGCGTTTATCTACACACTCGTACTCAAATACCTATCAGCAGCACTTACCGTGTGGATACGGCTTCGTGGATGTGTTCGGAAAGCAACGTGGACGTCGGTAAACCCGTAGGGCACTGCAGCGACGATCCGGGCAAAAAACTTCCTTCGCAACACCATAAAACCTTCACAAAATCATCAGCAACATTGTATGAACAGAAGTCAATTATTATGACTTAGATAAATCGCATCAGCCACCGCAGTGCAACTTCGTGTTATCTATGTAGCGATTCCATGAAAACTATGAAAACGCGAAGGACCATTTCCACCTGTGTCGAAAATACCGGGAGCAGCGCATCTCAAGTGTAATATATGACACCGTTTATCCCGGAATGTCACGGTTCCTTTTCACATCCTACGACGATAAGACGGCCACTTATTTATGCAAAAACTCGATACAGTATGCAAAGAAATGGGTCTTGAGATCGAATGTATTGTATTGAGTAGATAGAAAATGGGGGTTTTACCCCCCCACACAGTGGTGGGGGAAGTGGGGTGACAGATGGCCCCCACACAAGTGTGGACAGATGCATATATATATACGCCTTCCACATGTGGTGGTGGAGATCAAAAGGTACCGCCTTCAATACACATTTGTATCAGTATAACTACGTCGTGGGTGTGACATTATGTAATGTTACCATTATTAAAACAGTAGTCAAGTCACGCTAAACAAACAAATTGGATTTTAGTGTCAAGCAGCATATGTAGCGTTCCACTGGGATATAGATATATTAACATATTGTTTGTAAGTATGATGACAAACTATATTTGTTTCAAAAACATACATATATTCATGTACTTGTTGAAAGTGGTATATGATATGTAATTACATATAGCCTGATGATGCTTGATTGCACATAATTTCTATATCAAAAATAGAAAACGATGTCATGTGAATCATATGCTTGTGTCATTTTTAGTGTGGAACGATTTGAGATATGATTGAATCCAGAAATAGATAATACATGCATTGATGTTCCCCCACACTCATTTATCAACAAACAAATATAATTGAAACGGAGCGAGCGCATTCAATGTTAAAATAAACAAATAATCACCGCAACAATTCCACTGGGAGACGCCTAGTCTACACAGCTACATAGTAAATAATAAACGCAACAGTATTGGTGCTATCGATTGTTATAATGTGGTAGTTAGTATACTATCATTTTTATGCATCTGCGAATCATGCAAACGGTATTGTTTATAAAAAACCGACTGTTGTCATTTAAATTTTCACTGTACACAAATTAATTAATTAATCAAAACAGCCGTCCAAACATCTATCAGTCATTTATGTTGTTTTGCTTGGTGACATCAGGATTCTTTATGTGGGTCAGTAGAAAATTGTACTACTCCCGTTTATGTGTTAGAAGCAGCAACTCGCATGCTATAGAAATGTTTGACATATGGCAATATATGTACGGATAGCAGTTTAATTGTCATTTTCGTCACAGTTATTATATAACTCGTTATTCGACTTAGATCCCAGGGCTGCAATGTGTAGGTATATATGACACAAGACACACACCACATGACATATATACTTACATTTAGCTTCCCATGTTTGCACAAATATGTGAATCATAACACTTCGGCAAATGTACACCATACATTTGTATACATAATTCTATACAATTATGTACAATTATCCCGGTCTGAAGCTGTTGATGGTGATTGATTAGGCAATAAAATGAAATAATATATAAACACCGCACGAGACGTACACAATTACTTACATTCAAATCATTCAGCACCATTTTCGAATTTGTTTGGCAAAATTATACATACTACTAACAATTATTATACAATTATTTACATTTACTATACATTACTTTACAATTATTTACATGTTACTGCACACGTATTTACATTAATTACATTAACTATAATAAGCTTAATAATTATTAATTAGTTCAATAAATGTGGTTCCATCGCGGTTCATGCTTTCCACCTTGCACCGTCGATGCTAAAAATAATAAACAATTACTAAGTAGTAACTCATTTTTTAAGTTAACATTAACAAATACAATTATAAGTCAGCAAATACAAATACAATTATATTATTATAAGTCAATTATAATTTAACAATTGTGTAATTATACCTACCCTGCGAACCTCCTTGTTGAACTCGCGATCGAGTTCTGCTCGAGAAGAGACCACGAACCCTGTCTCCACCAGTACACCTTTGACCACCACTACAACATATCTCTCCAGAGAATTGTAGTAGCCTCGCACACCCACCGGAACGTTAAACGTTGCGAAGAACACTCTTCGCATACCATGTCCTTCACCACTGATAATGCATACAGTATTCTCCATAGCAGCGATAACCACGAGTATTGGGTTGAGAAACCAACTTTTATCCCCATACTCTTGAGAATGATTCCACAGAAAATGATCTGAAAGCCCTATGATTGATCTAAGTCTAAAGCAAAAAAACGAAACCAACGAACGACGATCCATAGCGGTCAGAGTGATGATGTTTTGAATTTTGAACACTATACTGTAGGTAACAGGTAATGACCCCATCTGCTGCAATTTATTTTCAACGCAAACCATCAGTATATTTTTTCGGGGATTTTCACCGTAAACAAACGATAAAATTGATTGCAAATTATTGTAATGGGTTATATGATTATGCGACAAATCTTATACCAGTATTTTTAGCTTAAAAAGAACCACTGATTTAACTATTTCTCACAAATAACTCTTCAAGTATTAATCATATAGCTATTATTATTATTATTGTTATTATTATCAGTATTATTATTAGCATAGGTTACATAGCTAATAATTTATAGGTTATACTTTAATAACTTTTGAACTAATAGCAGCAAAGCTATCAAAATTGGTAACTATATGTTTTGGGCTATAGAGAATTTATTTATTGTAATAAAATTTGCATAGGTTACATAGCTAATAGCTTACGGCTTATTCGCTAATAACTTTATAACTATAAATTTGCACGTTGCTACTGTCAATATGCCATTCCATTTGTGAGAGCAATGGTTGTATTTACAAACGTTTGTGAAGGTGGCTGTGTGATTCACATAATCATCGTTTTTAAGAATTAATCAAAAAGACCGGTACTTTTACTTTTGCAAAGAACCCTTAAAAACTAGTTTTTGGCCGCCTTGACTCTGAAGAAGGGGCCACAGATCTAAACAACTAAAGGGAACATCGACATAACGCTCGCTAACGAATAAAAAATTTGTTGAAATTCAATTAACCCGAAGATGAGTTATAACTGACAGCGATAGACAAGAAAAATTTTCAAGATTTTCCCCGTAGCGCCCACACTGTAAGCTCCTTTTCGCTCGCCCCATTACAATATCTGTCACATTTTCTGATAGTATTATAAACAAGACGTTCTGGTCAGGAAATTGATTACACCCTAATGCGCGTTACAGCGCAGAATGGGGCAAAACTTGGCTCTGTGCGCTGGAGTGCGCTTAACTACCACGGGCACCTAATCGGATTTGCACCATATCGATGTTGAAACGCGAGAAACTGATTGTTTATGGTATACATTGTATAAAATAATGATATAAAATTTGTTAGTGTTGTGCCGTTTGGTTATTTCTTTATTGTCGACATCTTCGCTTTATGCTATAGTAAGTCTAGCAACGAATTTGCTACGAATCAGCGGTATAAACACTGCGTCTAATTATCGTTTATGCACTGTCGCGTATATAACAAAGCAATCAAAATTTATAATTTACTACAAAGGCCCACAAAATGACCGACTAAAACATAGTTTAGTCCAAGGACTGGTATATGGACATGAATGTAGCACTCACTGCACATGAGTGTAGGACCTAGTGGACATGAATGTAACCTCAGCATGAATTGCTTTCATTAGCTTTAAGGTAGACATTTCATTACAAGTTTCGATGCATGATACAGCACGGTTAGCGATTCTGAAATGGGCTAATCAGTATAGGAATCCTATCATCACAACTCACCTTGGCCTCTCAAAAATTTGTATGTGAGATTTTATGTACATTTCTAATAATGTTATAAACATATGATTGCAATGTTTTGACTTATTCGAAGAACGAAGCGTGCTCGAAGTTATGGCAGATTTCATTGCAGATGCTAATGTATTCTGTATGTCGCTGCTGCATTTATATTGAGGTTTGAAGTGAGATCTGTGCTTTGCTGGCTGTTGCTGTGTCAGCACATATCAAATTTCATTTGTTTTAAAATTATTTGCAATTGTACAGCATATAAATACATTGTATTGATGAAAATTATAAGGGAATTATAAGGATGAAATTATGCGGATTATAAGGATGAATTATACGGATGAAATTATAAGGGATAGAACACTTATATGACTACGCGCGAAAGCTTACCATATCGAAACGTATAAAGACGAAAATACGTAAAATTATGGTTTATATTTTCACAATATTTACCATTATTTAAATTTTAACATAACATTTGCTGTGAAGTGTACTGCAAAAACGTATTTCGAAAAATCTTCAAGCTAAGAAAAATCTTATTAATACTAGCTAGTTAGGACTTACGGTGAGGCGTTATATAGTGATTTGAGACTGTTTTTGTAAATTTGGGGCATGAATGTACACTTGCTGAGACACCACGCTGCTATTTACGTAATTCAGTTAAGTGCAGCGCAACTATAAAGCCTTTAAATTTATATGGCATAGCTGATCTTATATAGTTACGAAATGCCAAGATTTCGAGCAATTTTCATTCATGTGCAACTATTTACGTGCCCACTTACAATACTATTCGCGAACAGAAAATGGCCAATTTTTAGTTCAGAAGATAGAGTTCGCTAACGCAATTTTTCTAAAAAAAAACAAGATAGGATAGTCGTTGGGCGCAGGTTAAGTTTAGTCGCGCACTACCATTTTCTACAGTGAAAAATTTTCTACGTCACCATTATAGCGTAATGTGTGACTAAAACTACAGATGTGTGTATTCGGTTTTTCGTTGCCAAGTCGTCAATGATCTCAAAAGTGATGATCGCACAGAAATCAAATTTTCAAATGAAGACAGGCAAATGGTGTGTCGTGCTGAAATACCGCTGACTGATCGTATTCTGTCCACTCTGGTTTCGTTTTCCTGCTGCACGAGTAATTAGCAGTCGTAAGTGTACGTATTGCGGACATATAGCTATGTCAAATATTTATTTATGAACAGTTTGGTGCGCATAAATTCCAAGTTACACACTTGTAATCGCGCGAAATATTTATATTATGCGCAAAATATTACGAATAATTTAAATGTTATGGGCGACTAAATGCTAATAAAATTTACGCGCTGTAGTCACGCACAATTCAGCGCGCAGGGCCAAATTTTGCCCCATTTTGCGCGCATCATCATGTGAAACGTTCATTAGATTGTAATCAATTTCATGGCCAGAAAGTGGTATTAATACTACCAGAAAATGTGACAAATACTAATTGAAACGGAGCGAGCAAAGCGAGAGAAGCTTCCAGTTGCGAAGCTAGGGGAAATCGTGAAAATTTTTCTTGCTTGTCGCTGTCACGCAATACTCATCTTCAGGTGGATGAATTTCAACAAAGTTTTTTATTCGTTAGAAAAAACCATGTTCATGTGCCCTTTAGTTGCTTAGATCTGTGGCGCCTTCTTCATGATCAAAATGGTCAAAAACTAATTTTTAAGGGTTCTTTGCAAAAGTACTTAGCTTTTTTAGTTGACTATTAAAATGATGACTATGTGCAATCACCCGCCACATTCACGAACGTGTGTAAATACAAGAACCACTTGGACAGATGCAATGCCGTAAACAATAGCAATGTGCACATTTCAGGCTTATGTTTATACCATTGCCGCAGCAAGCGCAAACGTGACAACAGTTGCACTGGAAAGTTCTTTGGCTAAAACAATTTCACGGACACATTGCTTTAGGAAACATTATTGCCTTGCAGTGTGCAATAGTAATTATCATTGCACGAACAACGATCACTCCAGTATGTTAGGTAATCTTTGTTTTGCGCCTTTAAATGTAAAGGTCGCTATACATGCACGCCGTCAAGGCATTGTGCTATACAGTTGCATAGCCACGTACTATAACTGCTGCAAATGCTCTTGGCAAGCAAGCGAGTTTACCATTGCACGGACGGCGCAATCGACGTTGCTATTGCGCTCGAATCGATTTGAGTGCATTCGTAGCGACCATACTGCCCACAGTGTGTAGTAGCTGCACACAAATAAACGTGAACTACGCATTACAACAGTTGGCAGTCACTTCGTTTTAAGTATACGCAACTGGCAAAACACCATGGTATGTAATTTCACATTTAAATAAACAGACTACTGTTATAAAGCACAAAATTAAATACTGACCACAAGTTCAGTTAGTAGAACGCTATTTAATGTTCCTTGCCGCAGAGCTATATCACGTCACTATTCACGCGTCGATCTGACGAGGCTCGCTAGACCGGAGTCGCACGCTGATGTAAAGTTGTTGTGAGCGATCCAACTGCGAATAACCGGCTGACCCGTTGTCGATTTGTTACACCGTTAATGCGAACGCCCTTGACGAGTGGTATAATGTCGACGGACAGGTAGGCGGCGGTGTAGTTGATAACCGAATTGATACGGGACTGTCCGTGCTGGATAACTTTGCCAATAATAGTTCGGTCAACAGTCCACCGCTGGCTAACAGGACACTTTGACAAGTCCAAATGTTTTTATCGTCCTTCCAATATCGAAGTTACTATTATTAACGAGAATGCGGCAGAGTTATTATCAGGATTAAATCACCAACTATATCAATTTCGGAATTTCGATAAATCACAAAGTCAATTCTGGCCTGAAATAAATACCAACAGCCAATTGCATCATACGCGTTAAAGCACCAACACCGGTTACGAACCTCGTCGGATGTTATTCAATTATCACTTCACCGCGGCGTAGCATGCTTCGCTTATTTCCCCAAACACAATGACTCACTTCCAGCTCGCAGGGTCTCAAGCAATGCCTTTAGCTTTTATATACTACGAAAAGTCGAGCCCAACTAGGTCAGCTGGACTAGGTTCAACTCGATACAGGAATAAACACAAAATGGCGGCATTGAACTGCGAGACCGTATGAGCTGATTCGATCTACAATCACTTACATCTACAAGCATAAGCACCGGCACTTTAACCTCGTTCTGCAAAACGATTTGATATTCGTACAAATTAGTTACATCCAGCAAACAGCTATCCCCAAAAATTCGTGCGTGCGAGAGGTCCGACACCTGTTAATTGTAGACTCGTTTGTTCCCTAAAATTTTTTGACGCCTCTCACGGCGTAGCCCCCAATTAAATGTACTAGGACCAGTTCTGGCCCTAAGGGATCCCAGCTGCACCACTCTCAATATTCACCGTGGTGCCCGGACAACCCCGGCTTACACGATTCCCCGGTGGACTCTGGTCAGACCGAAAGGAACCGCTTAGCTTAGCAGGCTGCCGGCGGGTTTACTAGGGTGTTCGGCCTGGCCCGTATGATGGCCCACGTGTCTAGAGGTATGGAGGTCCCCCTGAGGAAGGTCATCCCCTAAGCCTGCTCACAGGTAATCAGGCTGACCCGTCATTCCCTCTAACTTCGGTGACTGGGAGCGGAGGCAGCGTGGAACTTTGTACCAGAGATCCTCGAAACTATGGGCCACGGTTGATTAGCAACATTGCTGGGGTGCGGTGTTAAGGGCTGCGGTTGCGTGCAAGTCCAAAGTTGCGGAACGGAGACGGGCCTGCCTTAATCTGTCGATGATGAGTCGCTTAGTTAGAATTTGAGCTTGCCTCGTTTGAGTCGATCTCACCTAGGGGCATGCGAAATTTAACCAAATCTAAGTCGCCTAAAGCAAATACACACTCCAACTGTTTACTTGCTTTCTTATTAGTGATATTCCCTTAACATATGAAAAACGTCCCAATCGGGAACACTCCACAATGTATATAAGTGTAATGCAACAAGAAACCTATATGACACCATGACCGAGCTCCCGCGCGGAACCCTCGTCGCTTAGCGATTATAGATATTTTACCAGGGCGTTACCCTGCTAGTCACCTTCAAATTTTCAGCAGTGGAAAACGATCCCTTAGCTCCCTCAGAGCTCTTTAAAGACGAAATGTATAAATTTTGGTAATTATTCACTATTGGTAATGAATTTTCACGGTCCCCAACATCTAACACGGATGACGAAATTGTGTCTCGGGAGCACCAATTGGGCTCTTTTAGAAACGCGGAACCCTCAGCCCAAAATTTATTGTTAGAATTCTTGCTTACTGTTTACATTACCCAAAATTTCATCACCGTTCGTAGTACCACCTTAGATTTCGTCCTAAATTTGCCTTGATTCAATTGGGGAAACGCGGGCGCATCACTTACGGGAGCGCGAAGCATCCGACGGACACCACAGCACCCGCAAGGGCTGCCCCTATTCCTAAATCACCGCACGAAAGTTCTCAAACTCTGGCAGAAGCCTCGGGCGGAACTCTTCCACGCGTCCGCAGTCGAAGAGTCCACCCGAGTTAGGCATGATCTACCCAAATGTTCGAAACCCCAACTTTTGTTCCAAGCGTGCGGCCTCACCAGCAAACTTTTCAAACCGTCTATACTAGTAGTCCCTATTACCAACAAACAAAATTTTGCAAAGCCAACTGGAAACGACACTGAAAGCTACGAAACAGTACACCCACTGGGCGTCCACACCAGACACTACTCAGTGGGTGGGGAACCAGTCGAGTGCGGGTGGGCATTCCCAAATTTTCTGCAATTTAAACACGCTTTTGACTACAATTTGTCCCACGCTCAACCCACTTCCTCAGCGCGGGCGCAGCACTTACGGGAGCGCGCGGCATCCAACGGACACCACAGCACCCGCAAGGGCTGCCCCAGATCCTAAACTCGAGCAAAAGTTCAACAACATCGGAAAACCCCGGGCGGGCCTCTTCCATACGGCTGCATGCCGAAGAGTCCGCCTGGGCGAAACGACTGAAGACGGCGGCACAATAAAGCAATGCCCCGATAAATGGACAGTGGCCGAAACGTGCCAGCAAGGCACGTAAACAACTAAACCTCGCCCTGGTAGGGGCGAGAAAATTTAAAAATCAAAATATAACGGCGCTCAGGGCGCCGTTTTCTCATAAGGATATCGGCACATTTTTGCGGTCGCCGTTATAGTCACAGTAGGCGGCCGGGGGCAGGACCAGAATCATGCCCTGGCAGGCCGGCTACTGGTGCAAGTTTAAAATTTAATCTATCTCCCATGAGAGGCCCGTTAGAGGCCGATTTAGGCGCCCAAAATCAAGAATTTTAGAGTCCCCTTTAAGTTCAGGGGATCCTGAGCGGACCCGCGGGGGTGGGCGGCCCCGGTTTTCGGTTAAACGGTTAGGGTGGGACCCAATAAGTGTCCCTGGCTCCAAAAATCGTGGAGTTTAGGTTATTTTTGGTGTCCTTTTAGGGTTAGAAAATTGGAGGCTTAAGCGCGTGTTTGGGGATCCCTAAGTATCTAGGGGATCCAAATTTTTAGACCCGCCGGGGCGATTTGACACCCCAGTAGTGTCCTTAAGATAGTTTCGTCACACCCGTTCCCCTAAAATTAGCAGAAAACCCAAAAATTGAACTTTCGTGTCACACCCTAAAATAATGTCTTAGAAAATTTTGTACCCGATATTTGTTCTCCGAAAATTTTGTTCAAATGCCCATCCTGCATGTTTTATAGATACATAATGCACTGTATAGGCACAGCAGATACCAAGTAGATTACTGCAACTCCTCGGCGTGTGCGCTGGGATCGGCCCAGGGCGACCAGTTTTCGTATAACACCAAAAATCCCTGGAACATCCGTTGGTCCCCGGCCTCGCCGAACGCACACCCGTTCTACGCACCAAATAAAATAAAATATATATAACTAATATAATGCACCAACGTTGTATACACACAAATCAATTTATTTCCCGAGGACCGACCGGACACCCCTAAGCATGATACTTGTTCTCCGATTTCGGTGCCAAAATCACCCCGGGCACCGTCGGGCGGTGGAGTGTGACCATACAAATACAGTATAAATGAAGTACAATTGTTTATTTTTATAACAACGGTAATAACGCTACACGATGATAATTTTATGAAGAGGCCACACTCCGCCGGTATCCGGTCGTCCACTACTTCCATCCCTATAATTTTTTCGTGTTTCACGCGTTCTGATATTTTCGTAGAAATCAGGCTGGTACACATTACCTTCTGAGCGCTGTCCCCTGAGAATTTTCAATCGAATAGAGCCAGACCAATTTTTGATGAAAAATACTGACTTTCCTGGGGATTTCCCCAGTTGCGTTTTTGTCAATTAAACGGCTGGCTACCTATTAAACCACGATGATCTGTCCATTTTTAGCAATTCGAACTCCGCGTAAACCGGGGACCGAAAGCCCAAAATTTTCGTGCAATCTTAACAGCGGGTGGAGCGGCCCGCGAACGATCCGAATAAATTGAAATTCGCTCCCAGAGGGCTCCGGGAGTGGGTGCCGACGTGGGTTCTCCCCGTAGTTGCACGGTTAGAAAAACCACATCCCACCAAAGTTTAATTCAATTTAGCTCACTGCCAGCTCCAGTCCCTGTTTCTTTCTATGCTCAACTAATGAGTCTTCTAAAATTTTGTCGGGTCCGCAGTCGTTTGCATCGCAAATTAACCATGAACGAAAGAACCAGCGAACGAATGGGGATTCGACGCTGCTGCTCGATTTCAGACTATAGGGGACAACGCGTATCACCCGGAGATGCAAACGGCTACGTCCTCCGTATCACTCCTTTTATCACGCATGAGATTTTGTTGAACTTTTCGAGCTTCCTCTTAATGACCTCTTCGTGCTGCAAAATATTCAACACTATGTTAAATTTTTCGAAAAGTATCTCAAAAACGGAATCACTTGCCGCGGAGCAGGAATTTTAATTACCATCGCATAGACCCGAAACTGTGGCCTCTAAAATTTCGCCTGAACCTGGAAATTCCGAGCACTGCCAATAGCCTATAAGTAGAAATTTTGATCACTCCTCGGACCGGCGAACAAAAAGGATATGTCCGAGGAGCGGGGAACCAGTCGAGCTACGCTAGAACACGAATTTTAATTAGTTTAAGATAATTTTGCGAGTTTTGACGGGTTCAGCCCTTACGGACGCGTGGGGAATCCTTCCGACACCCCAACGCCCGCAAGGACGGCCCTTGGTAAGGTCGAACAGAAGCGAGAACCAGGGAAGGTTCTCCACCGTGGGGGCACGGCAAAAAAACCAACCCTGGTGAATCTATAAGAGCGAAAACTCAAAACAAAAAGGCAAAGCGCAGCGAAAATCTATAAATTTTGAAATGGCGACAACCGCCAAAAAGAAAAACTACAACTCTCGACTGGTTCAGATCGGGGAATCGGGCAGTCTCTTTTATACCTAACTCAAACCCCCTTCTTTCCGTCTGGCTTCTTGTAACTGCCCTGGCCTATCTCCAAAATTTAAAGTTTTGAAAATTTAAATCGCTTGGTAATAAGCCCAACAAACCGAAACACATATATACACAACAATGGGCAAGACAACTCGCCAACACATGTACATATTTTAAAAACCAAGCAAACATAACAGCGATGCCGCGTTACATCTTGCCAAAACAACAATTAATAACCTTCTCTGCCCTGGTCAACGATAAAGCTACGAGTGCCGGACAAGCATAAAGCAGGCCAGCGTAAACAACCAAAACCTCGCGCTGGTCGGCGCGAGGCGTATAGTTTTGAAGAATATAAAAGCGCTTCAGGCGCTGTTAATAGATAAGATGTTTTTGCTATTTTTGTTAGTATTTCAGGAACGGAAAGGCGTAGGCGGCCGTGGGCGGGATCATATCCATGCCCTGGCTGGTCGCCTACTAGTAAGAACGCCAATTTTAATGTATTTTCCCCAGGAGGCCCGTTAGAGGCAGATAATGCGTGCATGATAGGGAAATTTTGGGTCCCGACTGAGTTATGGGGATCCTACGGAGGCCCGTTGAGGCGGGTGGCCCCGGTTTTCCTTAAAATGGATAGTATAGGACCCAATTAAGGTACAGGGCTTGAAAAATCCGGAAGATTTGGTTTAGGATGTGGTGATTTAGTGCCCGAAAGTTTGAGAGTTTAAACGCGGGATCGGGGGTCCATAAGTACTTACGGGTTGGGAGTAAGTCGACCCGAACGAGAAATTTTAAAGCCTTATTATTACAATTACAATTACAAAGCCTTACCCTAATTACAATTTTATTACCCCCTTTTTTATTTGAATTCTATGAAGACCCCAAAATTTAAAAATCTTATGCCCCTTCAAAAATGAAGCTCTTTTCACGTTAAGTAACGTTTATCCCTTGCTTTAATATGCATCCCAGTTATCGTGTACCATACAAAAACGTATCAGCTTTCGCCGGCGTATCAGGATAAACGTGCGGGTCCCAGGCCATTGTAAAGCCAACCCAAACAGCCTTAAAGCAAACCCAAATTGCCTTTTGTCGCAGGGGACTTTGTACGACACTCCGTCCCATCCTGACACCCGGGCACAAGCACAAAGTATGTACATTATTTTATCAACTAACAAACATATATATAGTTATTGTTCACGGATGCGCACCGGAACCGACCCTGGGGTACCTAATTAGCAAAATCGTTAAGTCAACTTGTGATGAAACGTGAAGTGTTTGACCTTGTCCCCGGCCGATCCGACTACGCATCCGTCCCGCCTTACACTACACATCAATTATACAATAGTACAGCAATATCATTTATAATTCCATAGCAATCCTGGGATCGATCGGATACCCCAACCATGAGAATTTAGTTCGATTTTAGGTGCGAAATCACCCCGCGCACCTCGGGCTGGTGGAGCGTGACCGTATCAACACAATACAATGATGACATGGAGTTTATTTAATACCAACGAAACAATAATGCACAAGTTATAGTCCGGACCACGCTCCACCGGTATCCGATCGCCCTTTATCCGTTGAATTTTGAGGCCCTTATGGCCTGATTTTGAATATTGAGGATTGGACAAAAACTCGGGCTGTTACATATGTATGTCAAGTAAACATTCAATTAACCAATTTTAGAAATTTACTTACAAACCACACTAAGCAGAAAAACTTTATTTGTCCGTTAGAGTCCGCAACGACTCCCATTTTGACCGCAGAGCCTTAGCTACGTAAATACGGACAAAACGAATAGTCAGCGCTGACTACTCAATTGTCCCAAGTAGCCAGACGGTACTGCTAGGACACAGCTAAAACAAGGCGCACACAAGTTATCTTAAATGACCCATTAGTTATAGTGTCTTAATCGACCCAATATTTTGAGTGACCGTGTCAAGGACACCGTACACAAACACATTGTATAATGTTTGTAAATAACAGTATGGTGTAGCAAACACCATATAACCTTTTAATAAATTATGGTGTAGTCTACACTATAAAGTTACCGACACTATACTGCCTATGTATACTATTCTAAAATACTATCACAAACACTATGGTGTACAAGACACCACATTATGGATGATGGTGGAAACACCGAGGGTGGACAAAACTTTCGCATAATGTGGGCCCATTTTTAACATAAACGCTGCAATAATGCAAAGTCTTTCCTCACGGACGCCTAATAAGTCATAGAAATGAATTTGCTGTATGGTATCCATGCAAAGGCATTATTGAGAACTGCACGGACTCAGTTAACAACAAAAACCCTCCGTAAAGAGATCCAGGCCAGCACGAACTGGGTCTTTGTGGTGGGTTTGACACAAGCAAAAATACTACTGAGAAGGCTACTGGGAAGACTGTTGAGCATGGACGAAGCTATGCTTAATCAAAAAAAATTAATATTAAAACAAATCTAGCGTAAATATGAAGAACAGGTACCTGAATATGAAGTGGTCTGACAACTTATATATGAAGTATGAATACAAAAAAGCAGGGGAAAAGAATTGGAAATAAAAAATAAAAAAGGAAGGGGCCCCAAAATAACACCAAGCCCCCCAAAAACCCCCTCCCTCCTTAGCTTTTTCTTTCCTTCTCCTAACGAAAAGCCACCCCCCCCAAGAAAAGCAAAACAAACCCCACCCCAGCCAACAAACAAAACCAACAATACCCCACCAAAAACCACACAAACACCCCCCCAGCCACAACACCACGACACCACACCACCCCGCACAACGCTCAAAAAACACCCACCCAGCCACTGTAATAACGGTGACGCAGCTGCATGGCGCAACTTCCTAACACCATGCCCATACGACCCCGGCTATCGTAACCTCAAGGGCGGACCCCAAGTTTTGAATTTTAGCCACTTCCTTGGTCAGACCCAAGAAGTTACGGAGCTTAGCAGGCCGCAGGCGCGCTTCACGGGGTGTGTTCGGACCCCGCCCGATTGGTTGCGCACGTGTCTAGTATTTTGGTACGATCACTGAGGTCCCCCAGGGAGGTTGACACCGAAACCTGCTCACAGGTCATGATGTCAAGCCAATATTCCCTGTCCTAGTCTAATGGAAGTTGTTTTATCTAGCGTGACCTGAAGTAAAATGCGGGATAAGTTTAAATTTGCTAGGTAAATTTTGAGTTCTGCTGCGTTATTCTTAACCGAACACTTTGTCTGTTGTAGCCATATGGCCCCCACAGGGTTCCGACATGCCCTGAAAGTTTAAGGTCGGACAGTCTAATCGGTATCTTAATAACCTATTTATCCGTATTTAGTAATAGCGTTTTCCTAGTAAATTTCATCCCTATTTGGGTGTACTAATTTCATGAGCGGGTTCGATTGACAAACAAGGTGGACCACTCTCGCTACAATTCCGTGATTTTCACATACAAGTACTAGTGGCGAACTGCACGTGTCAGGGCTTGGCACATTCCCCTCGTCAAGCCGTGGCACGTAGAGTTGGCCCGTTCATTCGAACGTCTTTATTACGCTAATAATCCAATAACACGGGACACGTCATGTAATTTTCAAGAGTTTATTCAAAGCTATGTACAGTATCGGTTAACAAAGGGCATTTATTTAGATACGCACATGAATACAACCTACGGTAGTACTAATCTGCCCGTCCGAACATCTGTCCCCTTGTCCAGCAGTGCGAAGGAGGAAGGGGTGGCTCAAGCGAAGTCGTCCCCGGTAGTACCGGACCAGAATCTATACCCGAGGCGTTCCACATCGAACGTTAACTAAGTCAGCTGTCGCTCGGGTTATGCGTCCTGGCGTGCTTCGAAATTCGCTCATGATAGCGCGCGGCGGTGCACGTAATTCGAGAACTAGGCGGGGGAGGGGCGGTGACAAGGCACGAGTCCGGGTACGGGGAATGCATAGGTCTACCGTACAAAAGAAAACTCGATCGTTGGATAAGAAAAAGGAAAATCAAATATGGTACACGTCATTACATTGTCAGAGCAGTCGATTATTTGCAATTGTCGACGAGCACAGACTATTAATTTTGGTTCAACCGACGAGTCGCCTACATCGCGGTCAGATGTCAAAATGCTGTCCGCGTGTGTTACCTGTCCTGCAGATGCGGCCTAGCGTCTCTAACAAGTCACTCCTTTCATTCCATCCCGAGGCCAGGTCCTTTGTCAATCCTGCATTTGCCGTTGTCTCGACAACTTGAATACTCCATCTGGGAATTCGACTATCCTGAGTCCTAATAATCTATAACCGGTATGCCGGTAGTGACGCGGCCGAATTTGGTGGCTGAGTATCCCTTAAACTATGTTATGTCGGAGGTACTCCTGGCTACTATTCCGATCGCCTACATGGACGAGAGGCACGAGCAGTTGTTATCCCTAGCGATTTCCTAGGCGACCGAGGCCGCACTTTTAACTGTTTTAACGTACTGTCGTGCCCGTCCCACAACTGGGACTCGTTTCACCTGGGGTGGGTTGGTGTTGTTTGCTTTGGGGTTGTTTGCGGTTGGTGCCTTTCTTTCCTGTTTCTCGCTTTGTTTCGTTGGTTTCTTTCGTTTCCCTTGTTGCTTTTTCTTTGCCTTGCCGTCCTCTCTCTATCGCTTATCCTATTGCCTTATTGCACTGTACACATCGAAATTGTACAGTGTCTCAACTGCACTATCGAAATTGTGCAGTTGAGTTATCACTAAAATTTTATTTGTTTCGTTCAGAACTCGATAGTCGAGTGGTTAGTACTGAACAAATCTGCAGCGGGCTTGAATCCCCCGTGCAGGATCGAAACCTAACAAGGGAAACTGAAAAAAGGAGAGAGAATACAGTTAAAATCCAAAGAAGGAAACTCACAGTACATAGCCTAACGGGCAAACCGAGCTAAAATAAAAAAAACTTAAACTCAGCGATCAAGTCGCTCCAAAAAGGAAACGGGGTTTTGCACTTACTCGGTTCGAAGTCAAAACGGTTCGCAAAAGGTCGCGCTCTTATCTTATAAAAATGAGAGTATTTTGATTTCATTTTGAATAGTGGGCACCCTATCGCGCCTTTGAAAGTATATCTGGTGGCCAATTTCAGGCATCTAGCCATGCCGTCGGTTCATTTTGGGAGCGGTGTCCTACCGTTAAGCTTAACCACGTGAGCGGGTTATACTGAACGTTAGTAAACCTAATAATCGGACCAAGCCGATTTCGAAGTAAACCTCGTGGTGCGAGCAGTAAGTTTGGTCGTGAGGGGCTGTCGAGGACTGTGTAAAGCTGGCATCAAGCGTCACGCTAGCAATCAAATCGAACACTGGCCAAAATTGTGTAGAGGTTGTAATAAAGATCGCTCCTTTCGGAGTGCCAATACCTTAAGCTCAAGCTGAAGTCACCTAGAATTTGTTTAGTCTTTTGTATTCCCCAAATTTACTTAACTCGAATTGAGAAACGAAATTTTTGGGGCTTCCTAAAGCCCGACCGAGGCTAATCCTCGGTCCCTATCTGCAACGTCAGTCCGCACTCAAGCAGCGGCATGAGTGTCGAACAGTCCACTAAACTGAAAGTTTGGAAACCATAAACATGAGCAGAAACAAGAAAAAATGCAAGTCCCTATGATTTACTGGTAAAATTTTACCGTGGTCAGCTCAGGAAAGTTCTACGGCCCTAACTCACAAGTAAGAAGTCATGAAAAACATGGACGAGAGGCGTCCATCATTGGTTTGTCCTACCTATGACCACGGGGAATCAGAACTACTTCGACTTTGTTGTCGCCAACTTAACACCTTCCGTGCGTTCGCTCAGGATGCCCAAAACGAAACTCGACCGAAGGAGGTTTGTCAAGAAACTTGAAAGGTAGAATAAGCTAACATGTAAAACAGAACGTCCACTAACGGACGGGAATGTCAACTGTTGCTATGAAAATTCTATTTTGATGAACGGTCTGTTACAACCACAAATGGGGAAAATAAACCCCCATGCGCTTGACTCTCATTCCGACTTACTAAGTTCGATCCGGGACAGCAATTGCTAGTCCCCTTCCGTGAGGCGACGGGCGCCTACACGGGTCCTCCAACGTCGAATCCCGTTCCAAACCAAGTAAGCAAAAACACAAGAAAGCTAAAAGCCAAGGCGAAACCGTACAATAAAACTAGAGCGTCGGAGCCGGTCAGTAAAGTCGACCGAACTCCGCGCTGTCGAAGTCGAACTGATTCCCAGAGACGACGCGATAGTCGTCGCTTCAAAATTTTCTGCTATGTTGAAGCATGGCGATTTTGTCGCCATCCAATCGGCGTTGTTCTTTTGACGCCCACTTTTTCGAGGTCAAACCCGGGCGCCCAATCGAAAAATTCCCCAAATTTTATTTTTGACAGCTATCGTAAACCCTGGGACCCCGTTAGAGAGAGTCGGCTTCAATCGAAATCGCCGACATCAAACTTGAACCCTCCGATTACTCGGAGGTCGACCATCTGTGCTTTTCAGCTTAAATTCTGATGTAACCTCCAAAAGTTATGTCAAGAATATATCTGGAGATCATTACTCAGATCTCTTAAGCTCGTTACTTAATGCTAAATCGACTATTAAAACCCCAACTGTTCTACAAAAATGGTTGGGTCACCCGTCAACTTTCAAATTTTGAATTTTCTTTCCAAATCAATTGCTTGGGTTAAGCTGGAGATCTGTCTTCTTCGCCTCCTAGCTCTCATTCATCAAATTTTCCCCCCAGCTAACTCGCCGATTTAAAGCCAAATTTCTGCTATTTAGCGAGTTAGCTGCCTCATCCATCACTTAATTAAGCTTAATTGGAGGGCATCTGGGGCTAAATTTTATCGCCCTATCTATGGATAAACGTGCAAACATTGCACGTTTATATGTTGGCTTACAAGATAAAGCCAAACATTCCTAGAATTCCTAGCATTCCTAGTTAGATTTCAAATATCCCGACAGGACGTCTTTGGACGTCCCAAAAAAAAAGGGGGGGAACCTAAGGTAGGAATTAACTTATTCTATGTCCCAGGACGCAGCACAATCCTAAGTATCTTTTGGTCTATCCGGGGTCCTATTCAGGAGCTCCCGGAACCCACGGGAGGGCCCTAAACCTACCCCCCGTCAGTCCTATTCCTAAGCGTCCAGTCCATCCGTAAAACTCACGAATTTAGTGTCGCTTTGCACGTCTTGTCCTCACGTATCCCGTTTTTTGTCAGTTTCCTATATGTTACATATATCTCTCTATATATATATATATGTATACAAATACATACATACACATACACTACTCATGAGCACACATTACACATGAGACACACAGGCGACCTGAGCGACAGAAAGGTCGCTCAAGTTCACACCAGAAACACGCAGAACCACAACAACAACAATAACAACATCGACACAACAGCACAGCAACCACAACAACAACAACAACAGCAGCAACAACACATACACACACGTACACACACACACACACATGGCGACAGCAACGACGACAACCGACCAAAAGAGGTCGGTTAAAGAGAGTGGAAAAGGAAAACGAGGAACAGAAGGAAAGGCACGAAAAGGGTGTCGGGACAGGGGGTTCCCGAGGGAATTTCGAGGGGCTGGGGCGAAATTCGATCCCAGGACGAAGAACGGGGCTGAATGATGCCAAACACGAGGGGGGTAGACGCAGTGGCGGGTCGGGACCCAATTTTGGGTTCCGCCATGTATTAGCATACAGGGTTTCGGCGGGCTCTCCCGCTCTAACGGTTGGGCGGAGCGACGCCCGCTGGGCATCGTTGAACTCGCCTAGAAAAGGCGATTCAAACGAGGGGTGTTTTCGCTACCTTAACGGCAGCGGGTAGAGGTGCACTAAAATTACGACGGTTGAAGGCCGTTAAAGAGAGTTTTAGCAAAAAGTGGGGGCGCATTTTCGGCTCTTCCGGGTTAACGGGGCGACGGATGGAGACCCGCCGGGCATCGTTGAAGATGTCTCGACGCGACGAATGCAATGAGGGGCATTATGCCTACCTTTGAGTTGGGGTTAAATTTTCGGTCAGTCTGTACCCACTTGCAGTCGGTATGCCAAATTGGGGGGGCATATTATCGGTCATAAGAGGCTAACGCGAAGGCGGACAAAGACCCGCCGGATATCGTTGTGCTCGCCAGGAGCAGACAAATAAAATGAGGGGTCGCATGAGCACGTTTAGGGTCTGTGGTCAAATACGGAGTTGGTACAAACCGAAGGAATTTTATGTTGAATTTTCGTGGTGCATTATGAAACAAGGAAGTAAGCTATGTGGCAGCGGGAGGACTGGTCAGATCGAGACCCGTGGGGCCTCGTCAGATGCCTAGATGGGTAGACTACTTGGAAACACGCATACTTTCAATCAATGATCCGATGGTCACCAGAAAAACCAGTTGTTAGGGTGCGGGTCAGGCAACTTTGGGCGTCAATGGATGCTATAAAATAAAAGTTCTGATACGGTGGGGGCGGGAAACTAGACATACCGAGACACGAAGATCGGGCAACACACACATATCTACATATATACATAACCATATATCCATATATACCTATTTCAGATCCACTCGGGACCATGGTCACCAACCAAACCTAGCGTAAGTATTGGTTGTTGATTGAATGTCCACCTATTTGTCCCCGGGATACCTCGTGAAACCCTCCGGCGATTTGCGATTTCTTGGCCTCCTCCAGAGCCCCCGGGAACTCCCCCGAAAAATCCTCGTCCCATCTGAACCGTTGGACGGTTACGGGCCGATAAACAGGCCCGAGGTCCGTTATTTCCGAACAATCGGAAACTACCGTAACCCATTTGTTTCAGCTTACTTTTGCGACCATTAAGCTATGGTTCGCTCAAACCAGGTAAACTTGATGGTCTTGATTCTGATCACTTCCCTTCCCCTTAGATTGTCAAAGGCCTCCTATT
>JASANE010019104.1:0-23411 GCA_030248225.1 Trileptium ribeirensis
ACTGATATGGGTTTGTCAGTATTTGAGGACCAAATATTGTTAGGCTTGATGTCGATAGGAAGTAGGAGGCAGGGTTGAAAATGTGACCCCTGGTTCACGGGTCATGGTAATTGACCCGTTTTTAGCCTGGTAGGAGAGCTCTCTCTACTCAAGGTGAGCTTTAGCAGGCGGTAGGCACTGACATGAGTTTGTCAGTATTTGAGGACCAAATAGGCTTGATGTCGATAGGAAGTAGGAGGCAGGGTTGAAAATGTGACCCCTGGTTCACGGGTCATGGTAATTGACCCGTTTTTAGCCTGGTAGGAGAGCTCTCTCTACTCAAGGTGAGCTTTGGCAGGCGGTAGGCACTGACATGAGTTTGTCAGTATTTGAGGACCAAATCTTGTTAGGCTTGATGTCGATAGGAAGTAGGAGGCAGGGTTGAAAATGTGACTCCAGGTTCACGGGTAATTGGTTTCGACCCATCCAAGGACACTGCCTAATAAAGAATCCGTCTTCAGGAATCGCTTCAAATGCAACTGCCCCCTGCATTTCTATGGACGGGAGGATGATCAACACGTCCGATCTGTAATTGGTTTCGACCCATCCATGGACACTGCTTAATAAAGAATCCGTCTTCAGGAATCCCTTCAAATGCAACTGACACCTTATGGACGGGAGGATGATCAACACGTCCGGTCCGTAATTGGTTTCGGCCCATCCATGGACACTGCCTAATAAAGAATCCGTCTCCAGGAATGCCTTCAAATGCAACTGCCCCTGCATTTCTATGGATGGGAGGATGATCAACACGTCCGATCTGTAATTGGTTTCGACCCATCCATGGACACTGCCTAATAAAGAACATATATAATGGTTTTCGCTTCGTAAGCTCCTAGATAAGACAGAGTCCTCTCTGCGGTTCGGACATCCTTCGGGTCATTCCCCTTGGTAGAGCCTCTGTTAACAAATTTTGATTGGCACTAATGGATAGTTGGAAAGGGGGAGAGACTATTGGGAGTTGAAGGATCGTCTAGTTAGGATGGGGTGTGAAAACTATTCTTAAATGGAGGGGGTACCCTTTATGTGGAAGAAAAATTGTAGTTATCTGTATTCAATAAAACCGTAGGAACGAGAGAGTAGATTTTTGTATTGCCATTTATTCTTAAATAACTCAACGTGAATTGCAAATTCGTGGACGTAAAGATTCCTGGGGTCAGTTTTGTTGGAGTAGCGAGGGGGCAAGTCATCTGATTGGGGGGGTCAGTTGGTACCCCTAACTCATACACAATCTCTTCCTGAGGCTCTTTGTCCAAAACAATCTTTCGTTCAAAGCCAGTACATAATATGACAGCTCTTAACACCAGAGTGGTCAAATATATCTGTGGAATTTTATTTTATTCGTACTTAATTGTAGAGAATATTACCCTATTAAGTTGGTATTTTAGATTATTTAGTAAATAAAAAATGTCTTTTCAAATGTCTAATTTGATTAACTCAAAATTTAGATAAAAACCTATGTTTTTTCAAATAGTAAGTAGTACATATATATCGTAGTTTTGGCAAAAGTCTTATATCTAATATCGGTCAAACCAGTGATTGTTGTAGCTCAAACCTGGTCTTTCATTGCGACCCAGAAAATAATTATGTCACAATTATTGCTAAAAACACAAACAATAAACTCTATATACACAAAAATTTGTGCAAAATATTTTAATATTAAAATTATATAATGCTCTTTTGTAATATATATAATTCATATAACAATGCTATTAAATCATATTTTCGAAGATAACTTTCAATAGCTTTTTCTTAGTAATACATAAACCAGGAAACTTCTCATAAATAGTTTCTTCAACATATATACGCACACCTTAGGCAATTCTGGATGTTAACTCACCTGAAACGTCTGCCACTTGACGAACCAGAACGGCATTTTGTCACAGTTAATCGGGTAACAACATTGTGAAAACAATTGTAAATACTATATATCATTTAACCGCTGCATATTTATAAATATGTCATATATATCATGCTCTCTTAAAATTTGTATGTTCATAATATCATACAATTATTATGTGACATTCTTTTTCTACAATTTGTGTAGAAATTAACACAATTAAGGACAATTGTATGGCGAAGAAATTCTACATCAATTGTGTACAAATTTGTTCATGAAGTATGACAATGTCAACACAAGTTGTAAGAAATTGACCACAATACATGTATAAAACATTGTGCATAATTCGTATGGGTTGTAAAACAGAATATTTATGAATATGTAGATATGTTTTGTATGAATTTACACATAAGAATTGTCAGAGTTATTATGCATTATTTTGTATGAAGTTACATACAACATATGTATAATAAATTGCACATGAAATGCAAAAAATTGCATACAAATAATGTATGATTATTTGCACATAATTTGTGTACAATTTCAGATAACAAATGTAGTTTGGTATTATATAGTTCTTTTTGAAGCTATATAAATCAAATATATCATAAAAGTGAAAATTAGTATAAAAATTGCAATTATGTAGGAACATTCATGCATTAGGTGTATCTTACCTCATACAAAAGTTTCTAACAATTCATACATTAGACATATCGTATTTAATACAAAAATGTATGAAAATTCATACATTAAATATATCACATTTTATGCAATTAAGTACAAAAATTCATACAATATATGTATGCTATTTGATACAAGTATATGTGAAGATTCTTACATTATGATGTATATTCCATACTATAAAGAGATAAATTTCAGTCAACTACAATAGTATTTTTATACAAACTTTCGCCACTACCGCGGATTGAGCCTAGATCGCTCGCGTGGAAAGTATTCTACTCTATCCACTGCACTATATAGGAGCTATTGGTCGGTTCCCGAAGGAATATCACAACGCGAGCGAATAACATCGCACGTACAAACGCACTACGAAAAATAAAATCCGCAATTAACTCGCCAAGCAATGTACACTGAGACAAATGCGTTAATATACGAAAGAAAGGGCTAACATCAATATGAATTAGACGTTCCAAGCGTCTGTTTGAAATACAAAAGACTACTATAATAGCTAAATGCTAATTGAGCAATTATGACGTGAAAGATGACGATTATCTTCACGAACTCTGTTTGACTACAGCTGTCCTAAACACGAATGAGTGTGCAGCGCAAAACCTCCTGTAGTTTTGAAGTGCGGCATAGCATAATTTATTTTCCAAAAATTTTTGACTGCCACATCAAGATTTTTCAATAAAAGACGGATACGACAGGATATTTCAAAAAGCATTTGGAGATCTTGTTCGGATTCTAGGAGTTTCATTTTGATTACGCATTGTTAACTATGATTGCTCGGTATCATTTTATTGCATAACTTGATAGCGGTAAATATGAAATTGTATCTGTTTTCTATAAAAAAGGCAAATATTCCACAAAATATCACGAAAAAATAATCTCAGTCAAGTAATCTCATTCCAAACACAATTAACCATTTCTTTTCTTAAACCAAAGCGTAGTTTGTATAATCTTGAACAAACATTTGCTCCAACAATGGATTAAGCCTGCGTGAATTGGGTGCGAATATCATGCGCTATCCGCTATGCTATTTCAGAGATTTATTTGGTTCCTTAAACAACCTGGAAAAGCGAGCAAATAACAACTCACGTGTAAACACACCGAACTGCAAACTCGGCAGTCATTTCGCCACGCAATGTGTCACTTTGACGCAACGTGTCAGTTTACTAACGAAAGGGTTAACATATCATAGAAGACCAACGGAAACGTACAAGTATTTATAGCGACCTGATGTTGTACCGATACGAAGCTATCGCAAATTGTAAATGCAAATAAATTATAACGCATTATTGGTTCCATATCAAAAATATTATCTATTCCACATGGAAAACAGCCATAAAATTGAAGATCTCAATTTGAATATAGCAATCGATCAAAAAAGTTTCCCGTCAACAGATAAATATCCTATTAAAGAGGTCTGAAGCATATTATATCTGCAAATACCAGTATATGAATTCTATAGGAGCATTTACAATGCTTAAAAGTATGTTTCCCCAACTACTGTAAGCAATGTGTTATACAATTATTGTGGTCAATTGGTACACAGTGGATGTCGGATTTCTTCGGCATGCAATTGCCCATATTTGTGTTAATTTCACACAAATTGTAGCAAAATAATGTCACACCATAATTGTGTGACGTTATAATCATACAAATCTTAAGAGAGTATAATTACATAAAAATATAAAATCTATGATCATATATATTCTATGTTATATTATTTTAGGTGATATATAAAATTATAATATTTCAAAAGATATATATAGCATAAGTGAACCCTAAATTTTAACTCATCTATTTATAGCAATTATGTCTCAAAAGCATTTGACGGATCGTTTCAAAGTGCCATGTTGCAACTGATATACATACACTCTTAATATATACATTTGAAAATGACATGTTATATCCTTTGATTAACTTAATGATTTTGCAATATCGACAGTTTGAGTTTCAAATTTGACCAAAATCCATTCAAAGTTAAACTGTAAAACTGCTGTAATAGAAACCTATGGCAAATTGTGATACTTCAAAATGTTTTTACATTGTTTTGTTAAATTTTGAGTTAAAAATTTTGCAAGATCTCTCCATTACCACTGACAAACTAAAATAAATTTACTGCAAAAGTTTATGTTTACATTTTCAAATTTGCCATAAAACGCTTTACCCGCTTTCGAATTTTGATCAAAATCGGATCATGTTTTGAAATCACTGTTTGAGCTCAAATTCATAACTGAAAGCTTGAGCGTGTGAACGCACTTTTGAATATGAATTTCAGAAAATTTTTTTAACTCTTAAATATGTTGAATAAGATATAATTTTCGTAATAAAACTTTGAAAGCTAGCTTATCAAGTATATATAGCAAAAAAACTAATATTTTCTGAACCACCTTGACTAGTTGAGCAGAGTTAATAGTAGTGAATGTGTCTTCAAAATTTACTGCAAAAATTAGCTCCGAGTATTCTTCATATGGCGCCCGATTTAGCGCGTTTCGTATCATTTCGATTTATTTGTGCACAATCATATACGATCAAATTTTGCACCTATTGGATACTGAACTTAGAGTGACGTTGTAATCGCTGAACTGAAAAACCTGTGTCAAACGCAACATTAATCCACTGTTTGAAGTGTTTGACAGAACACCATAATTACGTGTACGAAATTGCCGAATGTTCAAGCTTAGTTACGGTGGCTGGAAGCCCACGATAGACTCATTTAATAGGTTCAGCCGACTTCGAATGCACCTTAAAAATCCAACTTTCAAGACTACTATTTAAAGATTCAAATATTGTTTATTTTATACATTAATTACTTTGCTAGATGTAGTTATTTTTTTATATTTTATTGTTACAGTTTTCCAATTAAACTGCGACTTTCAACCCAACGGTCACAGTGTAGCATCTAGTTTTCCGCAGAGCATCATCTAATATGGATCCGCTAAAATTGTGAATGCAATATATGAAACAATATAAGTAGGAGCGAACCGGATGAGTACAAACCAGATCGGATAAGGTCGACCGCAATGGGTACTTACCTGAAGCGTTTGCCACGAAATAAAACCAAACATCACCAACTTCGCCGACTATTCGGATCTATAAGATCGCCATAATAAACAAAGTTATATTAAACTTTTTTAATAAGCAAATGATACCTTTGTGGATTTATACCAACGGTTTGTGGCAAATACCACCTGTACGAGGCAATAAATATAGTCCGTGTATTGCCTAATAAAACTATTCACGAAATTTATCTATTGTCTCAAAATAGTTTTAACCAGAAAATAGGGGATTTCTTAAAAATAAGTTATAAGTATTATCTGTTTATATATCTAATATATATTCGTATTCATGTATATATCAGATATACGTAGATATATATATATATTTATTAAAATTATATATAAAATAGGATATATAAAAATCTACTTGTCAAATTCCCATTGTGGAGACATGTTGGTCCTATTTTCGCGATTTTGGGTCCCGTATATTTAAGGAAAGCCCATCTAAACAATAGGAAAAATGAAATTCGGAAAATTTTCGACCATTTGTTGCTCCAAAGCTGAGTGGTCTTTAACAGTACAAGACAAAATAGTTTTCATAAACCTAGTACTTAAAGTTTTTTCTAGCGACCAGGAAATGTTAAATATATTCTTCCATAAGGCTTGATTTATCATGTTTTTTGACGGTGAATTTACCCTGGACTGTACTTTCACGGCTGGATAATATCCAGATTTCTATTCTCAATCAACGATAATACAACGAATCGATCCTTTCAAATTTTTTGGCACATCATGTTAGAACAGCTTGTCTCTATTGGGTCAGTTTCGAGAGCTCTAGGAACATATTGCCATACAAAGTCTAGCTTCTAGCTTATTATTCATTCGTTAAGCTTCAAACATCTTCAGTCAGGCAAGCAAATTTCTGCTCAAAAATATTAATGCCTCATATATTTTAGCATTGGTTTATGCTTCTTAACAGAAATTTAGAGTAATTATGCTTAATTTTTAGCATTAAAATGCTTATTGCAAACTTTTAGCAAACTTTTGGGGTTTTATATTTAGCTAACAAACATTTAAGCATGTATTACGAAATAACAGCTACGTTATAATTCGAAATGTTATATTAAAAATTTGAAAACTAGCATTGGCCCAGCGTTTTCGTCACCAGAAGTATTGCTTATGCTAAGTACAACAGCTGGGAAAATATAAAAAAATTATTTCTGAATGAGTATATACCTAATATATTTATTATGCATCTATTACCAACAGTGCATTAGGGAAGAGTATGACACTTAGCTGTACTCACATATAAACCCTTGCTTGATGACTCGGGCGTTTGCGGCCCCAACCCCCCCCCCCCCCAAAGGTTTTTTGGGGAGAGGTATAGAGATGCACTGACCCTCCCCCAGATTCTGGGGATATCACGGACCCCCAGATTTTTTGGGGGAGAGAAGGGTAAGACGGGCGCCCCTTCCCCCAATTTCTGAGGGGGGGCGGTCGGTTGAACCAGCAGCTGCTTATAATTACACAAAAATTGCTCAAAAATTGTGGGGGGTCCAAGCTACCCCACCCCCAGACTCTGGGGGATCAGCGCATCTCGATCCCTCAAACAAAAAGCTGGAGGGGGAGGTCATGCCGAAAACGCTGTGTCATCAAACGTGAGTTAATCTGTGAGTGCAGGAAGATGTCATACTCTTCCCTAATGCACTCTTGCTATAACTAATTACATATCGTATTAATATGTGTAGATCCAGCATAGTAAATGTTTATCAAAAACTTCGATTTTAGCATATACTATAAAGGTACTGAAGTCTGAGCATAATTTATGGTTAAAATGTTATATTTTAGCATTATTACGCTAAATAAGTAGTTTATTAGTGCTTACTAAGTCCATTATGACCCTACTTAATTAATATATCTGAAGCACTGCAAGAATACGTTGATAAGTTATGTTAAATAAGTAGCTTTATAATGTCAAATAAGTAACATTAACGTTTTGAGTGAGGTGCCCAGTGTCAGGCAAGGTATATGTAATGGTTGTCTTAAAACAGAGAAAATATCTACATATTAATGTTGCGAAAGTTTAGGCACTAGAGAAGTGGAATGTAACGTTTTCAAACCTTTCATTTCGTGCTATAACGTTAATAGTGTTTATTTAGTGGTTATTAATGGTTTAACAGCCTAAGATTTTCAATTTACCCTGAACTCAGCTCGGTTGGCACATTCGCAAATGCCGGCCAAGATCTCATAGACAGATCTCACGAGCTCAGGCTCAGATAGACTCGGATTTTCATACATACTTAACGGCTCTAAGCCTAAAACTAAGCCTAAGCCGACTCGGCTCCAGAGCCGAAACGAACCAATCTAATTTTAGAGCTAAAATTTGTTTTTTACCTCACTGGTTTTATGGTGGCAGTGAAGTAAATCTCTTTGACACTTTAAGCAAGGCGCAACGTTTTTATCGTCTGACTATATAAGCTTTAAGAGCAGTTGCCTAGCATTATTATTACTAAACGACACAGCACAGAAAAACTACACAACCATGACTCCTTGTCTGATGTCAGAAAACAATATTACGTTTTAAAAATGCTTAAAACCTGGACTTAATTTAGCGGCATCACGCAACCTGTTTCGAAGTTCTAAGTTTCTAATACATGTTTGCTATGACGCGCAAAAGAATTTCTACCTGAGTTACGTGCCTAATTTTGGCCTAAAGTTGTTTCTAACCTAATTTTTTAAGCTAAATAGTCGCTTAGCTGAGCTTTCTGAAGACACTTTGGCACAATCAGGCTTAGACTGTTTTAGCTTTATGCATAGGTAACTATAAAAGGGTAGTGGACCGCCTCCCCCTCCCTGAGGGTCAAAAGCCAATCCATTAAGCCATGTTTACTCCCAGCCCCGTACCTGATCCTAGGATGCTTGAAAATTTTTGGGAATATTGGAAAAAATTGAAATAAATTCGACGAAAATTTCTACAAATTGGCAAAAATCAATACCTGGATAAATTTAGCAATCGGTAAAAATTTTAAAATAATGCTGGAACATTTATGAGTAGCTAAAAAAATTAAAAATTTACACTCCTACTGGCATACTACTTCCTAGCCGCGTATCCCCACCCCTTCCCCCGACCGCCGTCAAGACTTTATTCACCCTCCCTTAGGCGAACAATGGACCCTCGATGCCTAAGATTTGCCCCCGCTAATTTTATCCATTTCATAACATAATTATGTTATGTACAAATTTGAAGAGGGTAGGACTGCGGATTCTCCATAGGGTTTCGATTTGGATTGAGGGGGGTCCGACCATTTGGAGAGGAACCCCACTATCCCTCTACGACAGATATGGGTTAAACGCGTTCTCCATTGGTTATCCGACATGGACGCAACATTTTAAACTGATAAAATACAATGTGTCTAGGCTCTTTTAAAAGACTGGGCTCATTGGGAACAAAAATATTTGATAAAACACAATGTATCTAGACTCTTTCACAAGACTCGGCTCATTTGGAATGAAAATATTTGATAAAACACAATGTGTCCAGACTGTTTTACAAGACTGGGCTCATTTGGAACGAAAATATTTGATAAAACACAATGTGTCCAGACTGTTTTACAAGACTGGGCTCATTTGGAACGAAAATATTTGATAAAACACAACGTATCTAGACTCTTTCGCAAGACTCGGCTCATTTGGAATGAAAATATTTGATAAAACACAATGTGTCCAAACTCTTTTAAAATACTGAGCT
Source organism: Trileptium ribeirensis (assembly GCA_030248225.1). Taxonomy (NCBI): domain Eukaryota; kingdom Metazoa; phylum Nematoda; class Enoplea; order Enoplida; family Thoracostomopsidae; genus Trileptium; species Trileptium ribeirensis. The sequence continues at coordinate 9,314 of JASANE010019104.1, forward strand.
CATTTGGAACAAAAATATTTGATAAAACACTATGTATCTAGACTCTTTCACAAGACTCGGCTCATTTGGAATGAAAATATTTGATAAAACACAATGTGTCCAAACTCTTTTAAAAGACTGGGCTCATTGGGAACAAAAATATTTGATAAAACACAATGTATCTAGGCTCTTTCACAAGACTCGGCTCATTTGGAATGAAAATTTTTGATAAAACACAATGTGTCCAGACTGTTTTACAAGACTGGGCTCATTTGGAACGAAAATATTTGATAAAACACAATGTGTCCAGACTGTTTTACAAGACTGGGCTCATTTGGAACGAAAATATTTGATAAAACACAATGTATCTAGACTCTTTCACAAGACTCGGCTCATTTGGAATGAAAATATTTGATAAAACGCAATGTGTCCAGACTGTTTTACAAGACTGGGCTCATTTGGAACGAAAATATTTGATAAAACACATTGTGTCCAAACTCTTTTAAAAGACTGAGCTCATTTGGAACAAAAATATTTGATAAAACACAATGTATCTAGACTCTTTCACAAGACTCGGCTCATTTGGAATGAAAATATTTGATAAAACACAATGTGTCCTCCAAACTCTTTTAAAAGACTGAGCTCATTTGGAACAAAAATATTTGATAAAACACAATGTATCTAGACTCTTTCACAAGATTCGGCTCATTTGGAATGAAAATATTTGATAAAACACAATGTGTCCAAACTCTTTTAAAAGACTGGGCTCATTGGGAACAAAAATATTTGATAAAACACAATGTATCTAGGCTCTTTCACAAGACTCGGCTCATTTGGAATGAAAATTTTTGATAAAACACAATGTGTCCAGACTGTTTTACAAGACTGGGCTCATTTGAAACGAAAATATTTGATAAAACACAATGTGTCCAAACTCTTTTAAAAGACTGAGCTCATTTGGAACAAAAATATTTGATAAAACACAATGTATCTAGACTCTTTCACAAGACTCGGCTCATTTGGAATGAAAATATTTGATAAAACACAATGTGTCCAAACTCTTTTAAAAGACTGAGCTCATTTGGAACAAAAATATTTGATAAAACACAATGTATCTAGACTCTTTCACAAGACTCGGCTCATTTGGAATGAAAATATTTGATAAAACACAATGTGTCCAGACTGTTTTACAAGACTGGGCTCATTTGGAACGAAAATATTTGATAAAACACAATGTATCTAGACTCTTTCACAAGACTGGGCTCATTTGGAATGAAAATATTTGATAAAACACAATGTGTCCAAACTCTTTTAAAAGACTGGGCTCATTGGGAACAAAAATATTTGATAAAACACAATGTATCTAGGCTCTTTCACAAGACTCGGCTCATTTGGAATGAAAATTTTTGATAAAACACAATGTGTCCAGACTGTTTTACAAGACTGGGCTCATTTGGAACGAAAATATTTGATAAAACACAATGTGTCCAGACTGTTTTACAAGACTGGGCTCATTTGGAACGAAAATATTTGATAAAACACAATGTGTCCAAACTCTTTTAAAAGACTGGGCTCATTGGGAACAAAAATATTTGATAAAACACAATGTATCTAGGCTCTTTCACAAGACTCGGCTCATTTGGAATGAAAATATTTGATAAAACACAATGTGTCCAGACTGTTTTACAAGACTGGGCTCATTTGGAACGAAAATATTTGATAAAACACAATGTGTCCAGACTGTTTTACAAGACTGGGCTCATTTGGAACGAAAATATTTGACAAGTCACACAAGACACTAGCGTCCCACCGTTTTCATACATGGGAAGAACAATCCAAAATGGTGGTCGCCTATGCTTACTGGTGCGCCTTAACGATAAAAATGTGAGGATGCTTGGACACTAGCGGGTCCTGACAGGGCGAGATGCTCGAGCGCCCCGCGTTCAGACCTAAATTGGGACATCAAAATTATAAAAACATATATACAAATTTTAGAACAATTTTTGTGATCGAGGATGGGTCGAGATGAGATGCGAGCCCCCTTCTCCGTCATGTCTGACTCCGCCAGTGGGCTTGGACCCACCGGATTCCGCCGTTCCGACGCATCTAATATTATATTGGCAGTGACAAGGTTGCTAGTCGCACACAGATCTTTTAAATGTACAAAGGTATTGTTTGCTACAAGGTGTTTTTTCATTACCCTATTCCTAATCTTATTTTCTTAGGTTCCAAAGGTTTTTTCATTATCCTATTCCCTGTTTAAAGTAGAATTCGTTCCCGTCCGTTTTTGGCTATGTGAAGTCTAAATACTATGCGAATCTGACACCAGCTTTCGATCAGATACAAATCTGACGTTATCTGAGGCTGGGTTGTTGTTTAACAAGATAAGGTTAAATGTATCGAAAAGTTGTTAGATTTCTAATTACTATTACTACCCCCGTCTTATTTCTGGTTCTAAATGTATTATTTATTCATACGCTGCTCCATTTTATGAGTTTAGATTTTGAGTAATTTTCAACATCTACATGGTCGCAAAGTTTTCATAATTTCCTGCTGAATAAAACAGTTCAGCAGGCAGTCAGTATATACTAGCGAACGGATTAAAAAATTGTTCCCGGCAACAAATCGCACAGTTCAGCAAAGAAATCGCACAGTTCTGGCTGCGAAAAGTCTGGACTAATAATACTTTGCCTAACGAAAGTACTGCCTGGCTAACAACTCAAAACAATCTCCCAACGAAGCATTTAGACAAATTACAGTTAAAAATCCATGATGTTAAACAAAAACCCAATAGATAAATCCAAAAGAATTTCAACTTTAGTTTACTGAAGATAGTTGACTCCTTAAATTTTATACGCTCAAACGCAGCAGATGAATCATCTATTTGATTAGACACATGAAATAAAGCGAAAATCAAAGATGTTAGACAAAAAACCAATAGATAAAGCCAAAATAATTTCAAATTTTAACTTACCGGAGTAAGTTGACTCCACAAATTTTGAACATTCAAACGTAGCAAATGAATCATAATTATTTGATTCGAGTCAGAATTCACTACTTTTGATCTTAAAAACAACATTATCTGTTGACAAAGCTTTTAGCCTTCTGTGTTGCTATAAAATCATAGAAAATACCAGCCCGAAATAGTCCAAACTGATTTTGTGAACACAACACAAAAAAACTAACCACGCCGAATTGTCTTAAATTGATTCTCTCAGAATTTTGATTAAAAAATGATCAACTAAAATGTTTCTATTTGGTTTCGCCTAGAGATTCTCTAAATATAAAATCATATTTACACGAATGCGTAGGAAACATGATTTCTGGCATATTTCATCGTCGTATCCGGTTGACTAATTGTATGAAACTATAACGATTGCAATCAACGCCTGACATGCTGACATTTATATTTAGCACTTTTGCTGTCACAACGTGTCTTTAATGACTGGCTGGATAAAGTGTCATAAATGTAAAAAAGGACGATGTATGTGGGGAGAGTCCCGATGAACTTATATGTTTGTCATGGGGCTATCACCGTAACTACAAAACTTACATAGCTATTATTTGGTATTTGCGCTGTCTTAGTTGTAATATTTGTCTATTACCAGGTCTTCACCATGTGGGAGTGTTGTTATTCTGCTGTTGGCATAGTCTTTTTGATATAACTGCGCTCATACAGATGGCTAGACATGTGACATGATATTTATATTTCACATCTTCTTAAATCATAGGTGTCCAATCTGTGTCGGCTGAAAGCGTATACTCCCTCGGCGGGGTGGGTGATAGGCGATGGCTGGTAAACAAGTATTTCCTTCCGGAGGCCCAATTTCCACATGATTTGTTCAATTTGTCTCAGTTTATCTAAAATTATTTGTAATTTAGCTATAACGGTAAAATTATGGCACGGAGGGACGAAGAGCTTCAGAGATGTAAATATTGCTTAGGGGTGAAAGCTGGCCCACCCCTAGAGACACCCTTGTTTTCAAGTCTGATATTATTGATACAGAAAATACCCAGCTACAATCTGTAAAAGAATAATCTCCAATCTAAATGTACAGACAATTAGGAGGCAATGATTGCACTTGAAACGAGAAATATTGATCCGGAAAAATTGAGCTTCCATATTAACGCGAGGATATCACATATCCAGGTTATAGTGCCAATTTTTAGAAGTTCCAACCAAAACGGTCGTCAAAATTTTTATTTTCACACATTCGTATGAATAAAAATTCAGAATTCGTCCTTCCGATAAGCTGAAACGGCTTAAAGCAAATAACTTAAAGGCTTGATCGACTAGGGCAGCGCTGTTTGTAGATGCAAAATTTGCTACTGAACATACATGTTCATAGAGGGCGAGGGAGAGGGGATTAACCCGCTAAAGGCCCGATACCTATTACCAGGGATAATCTCTTTTTAAGACAAAACGATGGTTTAACAGCTGATCCGCACAAGAATATTTTGCGATAGGAATTGATTTTTCTACGAGACTTTTCGGCTTAAACAAGATTAAATTGTTTTGAAAACTTTTGAAATTCTGTCACAATACTGCTTCATTTTTGATTTTGTATTTCCCTTGAGAGAAAATTTTTTCAAACTTCTTACAGTAAAATCAGACTGGCTGGGTACACGTCAAGAAAAAATCTATACACAATATGACCTATATATATATAATTAAATTTGGTACTGTTTGCAACAAATATACATTGGAAATAGATGTAGCCGACAATGGATTCTCACAGCAGGAACCCGCTTACACTTGTTCAAGACAAAATGAACACTAACGTAAATGCGGTGATCAAAACTTGAATTAGATCATCTTGAAGCAGTGTGGTAAGACCGCTTTTATTCTATTAGCAACAGCCGTCAATTTTATAAACTTGAGCATACATGCTGAAGGCCCGAGATTGCAGGGTGGTAGCCGGGTTCCCAGGCTCGGGGAAGGCCTTCGATTCCCCAGGGGGTACGGTCGGTTGGCTGAGGGAATGCACTGGACCTTTGGCGCTGCGAAAGCAAAAAGTACCCTTGGGTTCAGCGCCTGCTGCGCCTCCAGGGAAAGACAGAGGCTCGGGTGACCTGCTGGGGGACAGGGGTAGTCCAGCCTTAGGCGAGGGGGTCTGGACCACAGGAGGTGACCACCCTAGCCTTTATGGGCATGTAATAACTTGAGGTTAGAAGTAAAGATTGTTTACCAGCTTCTCCTCTAAGTTCTTAAAAGATAGCAATAATATTTAATATCTAAACTTTTCAATAAAATTACTTCCAATGTTTTTTCAAATTTAAATTCTTATTTATAAATCTATCATGTTTGCCGGAATAAATTAATAGATCATATTCAATTTCTGTATCTGAACACAATCTGTATCCCATTTGGTGTATTATAATAAGAATAGAAAGAAACCGACATTTATCAGACAAAGCTTAATGTTTAATTACAAGTTGATGTTAATACATCATCGATCAGGCAATCGATTATTATCGAGGTATCAATATCTGTTTTTGAGCCTTAAAATATAGGAAACTGCAGGTAAAATCAATAATATATATGTTTCTATATTTTTATGTAATCAGGTGAAGTTAAATTTCAGTCGAAAATCTCTAAGGTGGGAAAGTAAGATTTTGCCCAAACGAAGATTGAGATTTTAGAAAAATTAACTATATGGCAGCGAATAAAATTCAGCGGATAGTTAAGTGCCATTAGTGGCATATATTTTATCCGAGTTCCTAAGTTCGGCACCCCCGGACATATCTTCTCTGTTGACGGACTTCCGACAGCTATGATGATATATAATGTAATAACATAATATAATATCATATATGATCAACGCCCGAGGTCCCAGGGCGTAGTGTGGTCTCTCGGGGGATGCTTTCGGCTTTCCAAGGCAGTGCCGCGTATCCAGCGCCAGGAAAAACGTATGGATCCGGTTCGGCGCCTGCGGCGTTTTCGGGCAGGGGGTGATAGGGTGGCCTATAAGGGGGTCGCCGAGAACTCTGAGCGGGGGGTACGCACTTCAGGAGGATAACCCACTACTGTCATGTGTGAATATATCATACTACAATATATAATATATGTATAGATATATATTACAGCTATTATGTTGGTATTATAAAGGCGCCGAAGTTGTTATTGAATTAATTATAATGTCATATGATTTGATTATTATTAAAATTATTAAAATTATTAATTAACATAAATATTTAAATTAACATATAACATAAATTATTAATTTATATAAATTATTAAAAACATATATCAGTTAAATATTTCCACAAAAGTGAAGCTTAAACCTAAAGAACGTGTTTTATTATAGTTTTGCAGTGAGTAGTAAATCTATATAAATCACGCCAAACATGAAAAGCTTCCGTCAAACATTTCGTTCAAAACTTGATGAAATTTTTGATCAAAAGTTTGATGCAATTTGTGCTTTAAAATGTGGCAAATCGTTTTCTTAACTTAAAATTGTTTGAAATCTTTAGTAATTTTTTCCTCAAAATTGGATAATAAAATATCCAAATCTTTGCTACTAAAGTTTGAACAGTGTTCAGACGTTCAAATTCACTACTAAAATTTGACAAAACATGATTTCAAAATTTGAACAGTAAATTTGATCAAATTTTGAACTGAAACTATGAGCTAAAAGTTGAACATGTACACGCACCCACTGTATTCCTTTCCTTTTTAATTGTGGTTATCTATTGTATTTCTTTGTGGCACCGGTGTAATGACACATGCTCAAACCGGGGCTCGTGGAGGGGCCAGCCGGGTTAGCTGTGTAGGCACGCATGGGTTCGGAGCCTGCGGCGCGTCCAGCCGGGGGGAGGGAGATCGGGTGACCTGTCAGGGGAGGTAGCAGAGCCCTTGGCTGAGAGGGGGGTTTATTCCAAGGATGTAACTCCCATTCCGATATGAGCAACTATGATTGTAATATTGAAAATATTAAGCACTATACATTGTACATTATAAAATATAGAAAAATTGTAAGTCTCAGCAATTAAACAAATTCATAAAATTATTATACCATCTAAAAGACCTCGCTAACCACCGGTAAATCAATAAACAAAGAACATCTCACCTGCATCAAACGTCCGATCACTGCAGCCTTGATCGATCCCGGAATCATTGTGCCTTCTTCTCACAAGCTATAAGGTTCTATTTTAGGCGGTTAATTGGGTTATTACCGCGAATTGATGATTTCTTCCGAGCAAGCATGATACTTTTCAGCATAAACATATCCAGCCTGAATGTATGTTGCCGTACTGTCTCGGCCTTTAGTGCCATGTGCTTTGCGGGCAAAAACTTTACCCGTCCCCTTTCACGGGGCGCCAAATGTCACTTTCGCATTTTAATATGGAGAACAAATAATACCCCCTACATTTGATGGATGAACGTAAAGGAGTGTTCACACACTCAAACCTTTTGCGCAGATATTGAGCTCAAAATTTCATCAAAATTTGAGCAAAAAGTTTGAGCGTGTGAACATGCTTTAAGCCTCGCTAGAAATGCATACTGGTCATTCTGCCGTTAAATATGTATACGCTGAAACACGCCGAAACACAGCACGACATTCTTTTGCAGGTGGGTTATGTTTAAGCTGAACAGTGTCATACTTTCCACTAATAATCTTCAATCAACTTTTGCTATTACTGATAATGACGTTTAAAACAACATATTTCTTTCAAACATAACAATATTTATGCAATTCGAATTATCATTTTGTTTTGTGACCTGTTTAAGTTTAAAACATATATATACCTACTACGTTAGACGGGGGGGGGGGGGTGGGGTCAAAAGTATCTAAAAGCATATAACTTTCAAATGGAAATATTACTGTTTTCGTCTTAAAAATATCGTTTGACCACAAAACACTGCAATAATAATAATAATAATAATAATAATAATAATAATAATGGATTTATAATGCACTAATTTCATTGAAAATGTTACAAAGGCGCATAAGCGAACAACACGGTATAACACAAGTGAGGTTAATATTATATTGTAACCACTGAGTTTATCATATCTACTAAAATCTAATTAAATAGGTATAGCAATTATTTCTCAGTTGCTACTTAGAGTAATGCGCGAATTAAAGCAAGACTGATTATTTCAGGACTAAGAAGTATCCTCAGTTTTTTGTGAATCACTTATCACGATTTCATTGCACTATTACCATATATCTCAAGCTGAACCTTCGCTGGGCAACTATCTTTTCAGCTAGGGGTTTATGTTTTGGACCCCTACTACTATACAAGTCGTGATCATGATTTTACGATTAATGTATTCATGTAAACTATAGCTTGGGACTTTAAAGCTACTCTGGTTGTTTATATCCTACATTTACTGATACTTGTTTAAACGAAGGCCCGTTTCGTGTTTTGTTCAAATATTCTACAGCCGAGCCAGGTAATACCTTCAAATTCGCTAGTGTAGCAGCGACAAACAAGGTTTGTTTTGTGTAAAAACATTCATAATCTCTTCTATCGAGTGGCACTAAAGTTCTAAATGGCAGCGATAATATTAGAATGAGGGTTGGAGTAGAAGTGCGTAAATCCCAAGGTCGTGCGTTCGAATCCTACCCCTATCGAAACTTTTATGATATTCTAAACTATAATGTTAACTTCAAATCTGATTCAACAAAAATGCACTACGATTACGCACGCAGTCAGTGGTATCCCAAGACTTAGCGTTGATCCATTTAGGCGATCTTACAACTTTTTTGAATCTCGCCAAATCAGACTAGAAAATATGGTGCATCGACAGGGCGTTATGATAGCATGGCAGTTGCCCGATGTGAACATCTAGGTAAAAGCTTATATTTTTGATTTTTCTTTCGGCGAAGTTCAGACGGAACATCTAGTTAGGTCATAGAGTTTCCAAGAACATCCCCTGTAGACTCTGCTTTCTGGATTCACTAGAAATGGCGGGATCGACCCCTATTTGGCCTGTTGCGACCCCTATTGGCGACTGCCAAACCCGATATTTTTAAGCGGTTTCCGCCGATTCTAAGGCTTACCCTGGTCTTGCGACCCCTGTTTTAAAGGCCTAATCGAAACCCCGTGCAAGTCAGATAAACGCTTTAATAAAGATCTACGACATTGACTGATCGATTGGCAAACATAGTCGGTGACTTATATGTCAGTTTTTCCCTCACTCGAGCAACGAACTTGTCGTTGACAACCACGCCACATCATAGTTCTTTTAGACCTTTGTTTGTACCAATAATATTGTCAATATGTCAATCGTTATTAGGCGTAGCATTTTTGTTTTACTAAGCTTACAAAATATTCCGTAATTTCGTAAATTATGACTTAAGTTACCTATGCCAGGAACCATACTTACCGAGAGTTTGTCGCGGTTTTCAAAAGTAGCGCTTTGACCTGCAGCGATCGGTCCCACTTTATCTTTAGACTTTACCAAGTAATTAGCTAATTATTGCTCCGTATGACCAAAAAATTCCAACCAGTTTGGGGTCAGCTGAACAAAACTTAAAAATATTATTATATAAAATAGGTATATATTTGAATTTGAACCAAGGAATATTGTAGAATATAGCTTCGAATACGCCAATATTTTACTTGTGATCTGTTAAATTTTTGTAAGTTTTGGAAAGACAATATTACGAATTAACCCAGTTGGCGCTTTCTTTTCCCGTTTATACTGTTAGATCTAGAGCACGGCGGGAGGGTTTAGGCAAGGACCCAGACCTTAGCTGAGCGATCAAATAAAATATACAAAATGTCTTACAACAATCATTTGTCGACCAAGCGTCGTTCTAAATATTTAAGTTAGGTAATTTAATGTGCTATCCGGATGTTCCTTGATGATATCAAGCTGGAAACCTGTGGCCCAATATGTGGCAGAGCCTTCAATAAATGGGCAAAGATATACAATTTAACGACTGGAGCGTCGGTCGTGTACAGATGGGTACGTTTTACTTATACTTATGAAGTCAGATCTTGAACGACGTCCAAGACACAATCTATGTCACAGGTGTCGATAAGGGGTATGACACGTTACCCACTCCAAATCGAACAAACTCTAAGAAAAACCTGTTCATCTATAAAGGTTTGCACCCTCTCCCCTCTCCCATCCCTTCTTCCTACTCGACGTCTTAAATGTTCGCTGATAATTTTTGCAAAAACAGAGTGCTAAAATTGGGAAAGGAAAAGTTTGAGTAACATTAAAAAATAGATGAATAACTAACAAAACATCGCAAATTGGCAATAATTGAGGGGAAAAATTTTGAGTTCTTAAAAATTTCGAAAAATTTAATCCCCTGACGACTTCCCCAGCTCCCCTCCCCACTCGACCACTATCTGCTCCTCCCTTCTTAAATCGAGTAACCTTCGACACCTATGTACTATATATTTTTGGGACTTACCTAATTATTTTTATAAACTAGTTATGTCCTATATACTGGATGATTGTAAGGTGATGAGAAGCAGGTAGTAATCAGGCTGGTACGAAGGTACTACTACATTTATAACCGACACCTATGTACTATATATTTTTGGGACTTACCTAATTATTTTTATAAACTAGTTATGTCCTACATACTGGATGATTGTAAGGTGATGAGAAGCAGGTAGTAATCAGGCTGGTACGAAGGTACTACTACATTTTAGCTTATGTTTATAACTGGCACTGTACGCACTCGGGCCATTGTTGCTGCTAGGAACCGAAATTCGTCTTATGGCACTGATCGGCCTTAATATCACACATCTTAAAGGAAACGATACATTTTAGTTGTTAAAATTCAATCTATAGATCCCTTATGAGATATACAGTCTCAATTGGTAAGATTTAAATATGCAAATCAAAATGCATCTAGGAAAATTTTTTAGAAAGAAACCACTTGCTCGCTATAACTGTGAGTTAACAGACGGTATTTTGCTGTTAGTTACCTACAACTTTCCAGCTGTTTTGATGGTGGCTTGCTAGTTGGCTACGGGCAAGCATAACAAGTTTATTAAACGCATCTATTATCAGGCATAATTGTCTGTAATTTATGCAGCGTTCACGTTATAATGTCCCCAACGTTTGGAACCTATGTACACCACACAGTGTTCGGCACACTGCAGACAAAAGGGTGTCTTAGACACCCACATGGTTTTCCAAAGGTAGGTATCTAGGGGTTTGCCACTTCTCGGCAGTGTCAAGCACACCGTGTCAAATTGCAGTTTTATTGACAGTGTGCGGCATTATTTCATTAAAATTCATATGGCCTAGATACTAATATTGAGAATCAACAAAACTTCACAGCACAGTTGAGTAATTTACCGCATTAGCCACATACGGTGTCAGCTACAGTTAATCAGAGCCAAATTGGTAGCTAAGGGTGTGTACAACATTAAAGAAAAAATGTAGTAGCTAGGGCTGCGCCGTACAACCTCGGCAATTGATTTACAGTATGGGTGTTACCTTGATTGGCTATACGGTAGGGTTGCGACTACAGGCGAACAAAAGTTCTAAACAGCAGGGACATCATAAAGTGAATGCCGCATTAGTCAAAGTTAAGTTCTCATATGAGTCGTCCAAGATTCATGCTGAAACCCACCGCAAATTTGCCTTGATTCAGATTACGGGTTTCGCGTTGATTGTTTTTTCGTCGGTTAATTAAAATACCCAAATATTGCATCTGGATCTAACCCGCGAGATCCAAAGTGTAGCCTGGCGTTCAAGATGAAAATATTATTTATTCCAAATAATATAATTATTCAGGGGCGTAGCCATAGGGGTTATGTGGCACTGTGCCCCATCCAGGATCTATACCAATATCTGGAATATAACGGCAAAGTGATGTTCACGGTTGTAACCCTAACACTTTCCTTGCCCCTCCGTGCCGCATTTTTTGATTAGGCCCGTGTATTCATTCAACAATTATGGGCAAGTGCCAGCTAATTTTTTAGTCTCGGACGTTATCGTACAACAGCTAAAACAACATAATTGAATAATTCATGCAAGACAAGTGCGCCACTTGACATGGTAAGCCAATTGGTGCAATTAGTCTTAAGAATATGCGAAAAAAGAACATATCAACAAAGTGTGCCCCAAGAATGCAGCTCGGATTTTTGAAGGTGCAGACTCACCTCGTGGAGGTGCATATGGGAAACTTGAGAGGACTACCTACGGTGGCCTGCTTTGGCCGACAAGTGAAAGAGGGGTACTTCCCTTCATGCAGCGATTGCGATATGCAATACGTCCTGCATTGTGTAAGTAGTAGGAAAAATGGGCGTTCTGGCGCAGATGATTAATGACCTGTCAGGGGAAATATTGACCCCGGGTCACGTGACCTGACAAAAATGATTAATTACCTGTCAAAAATGATTAATTACCTGTAAAAAATGATTAATTACCTTAAATACATATATACATACATATAATGGTGCCCCCCCTCCGCCCGCATTATAATATATACATATATACGTAATACATGCTCCCCTCCGCTCACGCATTATATAATATATACATATACATGTATACGTAATACATACACATTATCCCAGTCCACTTCCGGCTCACTTCCGGTCCACTTCTGGCTCACTTCCGCTCCACTTCCGGCTCACTTCCGGTCCACTACCGCCTCACTTCCGGTAAACTTCCGGCCCACTTCCGGTTCACTTCCGGTCTACTTCCGGCTCACTTCCGCCGCACTTCCGGTAAACTTCCGGTTCACTTCCGGTCTACTTCCGACTCACTTCCGGTCCACTTCCGGCTCACTTCCGGTCCACTTCCAGAACCATTATCTTGAGATAAATTTTAAATCACTATGAGTGGTTAGACCATTGTCATCAAAGTTATATTTATTTAATCAACTTAAATACACGTTTTTAATTGTTTTTGATTTACTTAAAGATTTTTTCTAAAATCCACATGGTACACTGCGATACGCATATATATACATAACTTACATGTATACAATAAATACAAACATACTAAACATATTTGGAAATCTCTCTTTGTCCCGAACGTGATACGCAAGAAATGAGGGTGGAGTATCGTTGGATTACATACTGGTATATAGTGGCGTTAAGGCTAACCATACATCACTTCAATAGTATGTAATGTAATATAAACACATAGTCCTACGTTAAAAATAAATATTTTTGCAGCAAATGCAATAAAATGCATGTCAATTTGGTACAATATGAATATTATCAGTGGTATGCTTGTATTTTTTATTAACATAACAGTTTAAAAGTTTCATCTTACGTTGTTACGAAGCTAGTATAATGTATTATAATGTATTATGCTTTTGGCAATTAAATACAGTGATTAAACACAGCAAGTTAAATGCTTGCACTTTAAAAATATTGTTGTCAAACCATACTGCACTAAAGCATTATGTTCATCTTAAAATTTTATTAAATTTTGTTGGTAACAATTATTATTGGCAAAAAGTAGCAAATGTAACAAAAAGTTTCTAATAAGTAGATATATCAACTTCCAACAGCAAATTTAGCACACAATATATAATAAACTGCGCAAATAAGTTTAAACTAGCCTAAAAATGTGTACTCAGCCTTAAAATCTTACCATAAAATTTTGTTAAAATGATAATTTTGTAACAATTAGCCCCAAGCAATTTCGTCAGTATAAAAATGGATGCAAACTCAGTAAATCTTTCAGACTTAGTTAAATTTGTTTGACTTGGTTGGTTTCTATTACTATAGTAATATTAACTTAATGCGCTGAGTCTGGCCTTGCAAGACATGCCTTGTCCGGCGTTAAAGGACAACTATTCTATTAACTTATTTAAATAGTACTGGCTTTCTAGTAATAGTATGGATTTCTTACATAATAATATTTACTTAAAGTGCTGAGTCTGGCCTTGCAAGACATGCCTGTCCGGCGTTAAAGGACAACTATTGTACTGACTTATACTTATTCAATAATATTTCAAGTGGTTTCGAAAGACATGACGGTAAGTGTCTCATACGTTTACACTTGCATACATATTGTGAAGTATGGGATGATGTGATACACTAGGTAGGGCGAAGGCGGTTACGGGTCTTGTCGTTTCTTTGCACCATGTGCACCCTTTGATCCGCTTAGCTAACACTCCCCTCATCATCCTGGCAGTGGAAGGCATGCCAACTTCACTCTAAGGCTAAGACACAG
>JASANE010019105.1:0-19478 GCA_030248225.1 Trileptium ribeirensis
TCCGGCGTTCAGCAAATACGGCGCTCCTATGATGTACGATGACATTATCACACGTGGAGTGACGGCATCTCGATCCTTCTAGAATGTTCTACGGATTTCGAAGACTGATGTCATGATTATGCTAGATGGCTCTTTGATTATATTGAAAGACGGTTGCTTACTACAACTTGAGTTACTGTTTAGTTACTGCTGAAGCACTGTTTCATTACTGTTCAGTTTACTGTTTCTTATTGTCTCGATTCAACGTTACTTTTACTGTCTTGTTAACTACGTTTTGTTCACTTACTTCTGTTGGGTTTCAATAAACGTTTGTTTCCTACAACTCAACGTGGATCTACGCCTCTGGGAATACAACACTGAATTGATCAATCAATGACTGCAAAACTATTATCTACATTGGTACCCGACCGGTCCATTGTTTTAATGAATATTTGCCAAAGAAGTATTAATCCTATAATCGTGTCATATTCAATAGGTGTTCCACTGAGCAAAACTGAAAAATTATTATGCATAAATATTATTGAATCTTCTAGAGTGAAAAAATCACATTGCGAGCGGAACCTTTCGTATGTATAAAAGCAACAATCAACATAGCGAACGGTTTGCACTTGGTCATGTTGAGTTCATGCGATACGAAAGTTCTCACAAAGAAAACCTAACGCAGGCAAAGTAGCGTGAAAAACTTTGCGTTGTCATAAAGAAATGAATTCTACGCTTCCAGTTTTACAAAATTTGCTTACGGCATTGATATGTAAATATTATAAATAAGCGTTCGAAAAGAGTAAAATTCACGTTACTTTGGCAGAAGAAAACCCCAAGAGAGTTTTATAAAATGTAGTCTGCACAGAGCTAAAATTACATTAAAGGCAGTATCACAGATTGCAGCGCATAGTATCATCTCGTGCAAAAGATCTCTAGAACTTCTTCGCTCTACTCCCTAAGCCGACGGACCTTCGACACCTATGATCTAATGACATCCAAACCAGTGTGACACTGTAGTTGTATTCAATCGATCAGGGCAACCTTTTACACTGTATCTACCCTATCCCTCACGGAAGTCCTAGGGTCCATATAGGAACCGCGAGCTGTAAAAGGGGGCCTAGAACGCAGTACAGGGACCCATCACATGTCGTAAGGGCGCGCCTGCGTATGCCATTTATTCATAATCTGGTATGTACAAAAATGTGCACGTTATTACCAATGAGTTTATTCGGCCAAAAATTACAATCATTAATTTTTCCGGAAAATTTCTTTATAGTTTTCAATTATTTGCTGCTACCCGTGTTGAACGCCTGTGAATTTAGCGACGTACGAAGGGGACTCTAGCTTCTATTGCATGAACCTATTACCAGTTTCAAGAACAACTACCAAATTTAATAAAAACACTAGAACATATTTTAACCTTTAATATTTTAGCTCTTGCCTGAAGCTTAAATATTTTGTAAAATATTTAGACGCTCTTTCACATACAGCAAGGGCTGTTCAACGTCTTTCTGCTGATGATACATGCAATGACATAAAAAGTTTCTTCATAAATAATAATAATCCAAAAAAGAAACATTAAAGTCATCTCACTGACCGAACTGTTCTCATTTTGCTACACAACGCAAACAGTACAGTCTTTTAAAATAAGTTTCATTCCTTAGTTTTTTTATAAAACAAAATTGACACGGCACAAGAAAGCCATTTGCATTTGTTTTGTTCCATTATCTACTCGGGTTTGGCAACGCTGGTGAATTCTTTTCGGTCAAAGAAGGATCAATTTTATGGGCCAACAACGAAGAAAAAATATAACAACATTAAACAGCTTCGCTTCACAATAAAAGACAAGCTTCCAGATAGAAAATGAACATATATGAACACTGCGGTCGTTATTTCGCCAGTTTCGGGCGTGTTCAACCAGAGAATTGAATGCTTTTTTGATGCTTATATATTGCTTTTTCGTATATTGCCACAAAGGCTTATTCACACATGTCGGGTTTTTGTGAAATAAAATATACCGCAGTTATCAGCAACAATAGTAGTGCACGAACGGACTGAGGCGAATCGACTTGTCGTCATTATTATTAGCTTGGGTTTGTTCATGAACCCTCGAGTGCATGAAACCATGTGCGGATAAATTTTTAAGATCTTGTTCTCATGCGGGATTCCACCTTAGGTGCGTGCACCAAAGTTGTTCTTTTGTAAAAATCGTGAATTGATTAGCGCAGAAATTTCCGTTCACATTTTTGCCATTGGTATTCGCATCTTTGTAAACACGAATGTGGCTTCTGTGATGTACGGCTGGAATTTGCTTTCCCGCATGTTTGTCCGCGTTCAGCAAATGACATTATGACAGCAATGCTCGCGGGCTATTTATATATTATAGCATACGAAAAACGTATTTGGTAATCGCTTTTTAACTTGTACGTTGGCAGCAATATGCGATGCTATATCGCAAAATCAGTGCCTACGCCGCGTTGCTGCATCGCAAAACGTGTACGCGTACATACAAGATATCGGGATTTGTTCGCGTTCATCGCCTTTACGATTGTGAGCTGAGTTGACAAAAGAACAATCCAGGTGTACGCACCTAAAGTGGAGTAACGCATAAAAAATAGTATTCAAATCATTTTTTGTGTGTATTTTTTGTTGTCGGCGGTATTTTAGCATTCGCGTTTGGCTGTCATAATTAATTCCACCCAACTATCGTATACATTTAAATTTGTACCAAACTTATGAAATTATTTTAAAACAAATTTTAATTTTCAAGTAAAACATTCGATCATCATACAACCGTCCGCGTAACAAACAACCACAACACATCGTTAACAGTATTTAAAGAAAGAAGACACGATGCAGGAAAGAAAATAGTGGCCGTTCTTGCCTAACCGGCTAATCAAATTTGCTCCCGTGGGACTTAGCGACGAAATGTTGCATCGACAACGATGACACTTGTAATCAAAACACAAACTTAGTTTATTATAAAATAGGATTATACCGGTTGGGTATTTACCCAAATGTCTTAATGAGTTTATTTTTTCATATAAAATGTATCCAATGCAGGCATCTGACTAAATTATAGGTTCAAGTATAATAGTTAACGTCTCGGGCCGACCTAAGTACTGAGATCGTAAACATCATACACAATCAAGATCGATAGGTGTTTAATCAATGTGATGCCGATGGGTATCTAACTTGAGAATACAGATGCGTGTATGGCCTAACGTAGTGCCGACGGGTATCAAATCTAGGTAAAAGCGATGGGTATATAACTCAGGAAGTACAGATGGGTATGTATCGTAAGTAGTGTTGACATGTATCTAACTTAGGCAATGCGGAAGTGTATGTAACCTAAAGTACTGACGACGCCGATGGGTATATTACATAGCAAAAGCCGATGGATATGTATCCCACTTCTGATAGGTATCTAACCTAGGTAATACCAATGGTCATCTAACCTCGATAGCTAATATAGATAGGTGTCGTAATCGTATTGTATTAAATTGCACCAGAGCAACTGCAGGCGTTAAAGGGTTAACACTATAAATGTCGAAGCAGGGGTCCAGCGGGCTAAACTACCCATGAGGCCTCGGACCTCCGCCCCCTCCGCCGAGGCGTTGACGCAAAATCGGGTCTTCGGCGAGAGGTGGGGGAGGGAGGTGGTGGACAAGAAGCACCCCCATTCCGAGGACATCTTCCGGTCGACTCCAACTATCCCCTCCCCGCCGAGACTTCGGAGTTATCATACATAGATTAATACCGATGCGTGTGCAGCAACGTAATAGTCAATATAACTCTGCTGCTGTTTGAATTTTCGTGAACTGCAACATTTGTGATTTTAAGTTTCATAATTTTCTGAACGCCGTTGCAATTCGTGGTTGTAAATGCGTAGTGAATACCGATTGTAAACTGCTATGTAATTTACTCGGTTGTAGATGAGCTTAAGGAATCCAACGGTACTTTTAAAGCAATTAACATTGTAAAATGTTTTCCTCATAACTATTTTACTTGATGAGTTATTAACCGTTGTATTGTTCTTCCAATATTTATTATAATTATAATAATTTATATATAACACACATATATATATAATAATTATAATATTTATATTTATATATAAATATATATATATATTTATTATATATATATATATATATATATATATATATAATATAACATATATATATATATATATATATAACATATATATATATATATATATATATATATATATATATATATTCCGTAAATTAATTTAATCAATTCCATCGATAAAACATTTTCTTCAAGCAGTTTCAATTGATCTTTTAGACAGTTTAACAGTTCCTGCAACAGCAATTTGCACATATTCGTTTAATATGACAAATTTTATTGATAGTTAAAAGATTTCCACCAAAAATGCTTCAACTGATATGTTATTAAGCGTTCAATAATTCATTTAATAGCAATTTGAGCACATATTCCATAAGGTAATTTGATCGATATCATTAATAGTTGAAATATTATCATCAAAACAGTTTCAATCAATGTTCTACTAATTGTTTAATAGTGCCTGGAGATGTAATTTGCACACATGTTGCATAAAAACTTGGTCAATTCCACTCATATTTAAATTAATCTCACGAAAATTGTGTCAGTTGATGCAGTAAACCGTTTTATGCAGCTCTCACAGTGAGTTGAGTGCAGTCACTGTACACTGGGGCTAAATTTTTGAAACAAATTGCTATAGAAATTGACAACTTTAGAAAACCTGCTAGAAACGTGCACTACAGCTGAGATTTTTGTTGTTACCACGTTTCGTATATAGAAGTTTCAAGTCTTTTTACATACTTGCGAAATCGTTATATTCACAGACCGTTGTATTTGGCATGGTATGACAACCATACAAGATTAAATATAACAATGGGCTTAGACCAAGCATAGACAATTTTACTGTGCACATAAGAATAGTTTCGGCCTACAGAGAAAAGCAAAATTATCTTAGATTGACTTTTCGTTTCTATATGAATTATAAACTCACATAGCTCCATTTACGCTGCCACCAATCGTCATATTGGTACAAAGGTCGAATAGCAAAACCCTCCTGATATAGGATTGTTAGGGATTATCCATTCACAATCCACAGGACTATTTATAGTTTTTCATCACGGCGAATATTTGATCTGCTTGCATCATTTAATCGAGTGACAGTCCAAAATTTTTAAACTTAAAATTCTTCAGCACCTTACAGCTTTGCACACTCTACAAACCCAAATCGGGTCAGTTTGAGTGACGCTCTCAGACCACTGAGCCTCCTCCTTACTGCTGCTCGTATCATTAAGCCATCGTGCTTATAAGCGGTAGAAGGAATACCACTGAGGCTGCTAGCCCCCCTCGCAAGGCCCTGCTACCCCCTGACAGGTCAGCCGACCCTCCCCCAGGATGTGCCGTAGGCGCCGAACCCATAGACCCGAAGGGGATGTTCACGACGTCTACGGTGCTAGCCCAACAGCAACTCGGACCTCGCTTCTTGTATTCATTAACTACCGTTGTAAACAGAGCGAAAAATGCGCGTACAAACATATACTAATCTTTCGAATTGAGGTAACGCAGCATTCTGATTGGTCTTCTTCTTCTTCGTCTTGAGCGTTTGTCCCACTAGATTACGGGGTCCGTTTGTTTGCAAAGGCTTCTCCATTTGATCCGGTTGAGCGCATCATTTGGGGTTGCACCAACAATCCTCATGTCTTCGTTCAGTTGATCCATCCATCTTTTCTTCGGTCTTTCGCGAGGCCGACGCCCTGGTGGGTCTAGTATGAAGGATGTCTTTGGTACTGAACCTTCTTCCCGGCGAATGACCTGTCCGTACCACCGCAGTCTCGATTCTTGCATCTTCCTTACTGTAGGTGTTATTCCGGTGCGTCTGCGAACATCGTCAACTAAGACATGATGCCATTTTGTTATTCCCAAGCATCATCGCAGCATACGTATTTCATTGCATGGAGGTCTTGCTCAGCTCTTGCTGTTGTTGGCCAACATTCTGATCCGTATAGAGCAACGTGTCCTATGACGGACTTATAGACTTTTGCCTTCAGGCGCTGTGGCATGCAGCGGTCACATAGAACACCGGTTACTTGACGCCATTTAGCCCAGGCAGCTGTAAATCTCGCACGAACCTCAGGCGTGGGGTCGCCATCATTGGTGATATGGGATCCGAGGTACTTGAAGCTTTGTGTCTTCGTCAGGTCTATATCATTGATTGTGATGGTGCCGTCCGTTTGTGGGCCACCTTCCATGTACTCTGTTTTCTTGATGTTGAGTCTCAATCCATTATTCGCCAGCCAATCTTTCTAGCATTGCGTGTTTTCCTGAAGCTGGCGCCGATCCTTATCCGCCATATTAACGTCCATGGCAGTGCTGTTTGGATGTCACCAGTCATAGTATCGATACACAGGATGAACCGCGGTGGCGAGAGTGCCGAACCCTGGTGGACACCGACTTTGATATTTGATATTAAACGGCTCAGACACATTCTGATTCGTAATCTTTCCTAATTTCTCTATAAGTCGACAGTACGTGAAATAACAAAATAAATAGGTTAATAACTATAAAATACATAAAAATGGAAGAAGGAATAAATGAGAAAATGAATAATATATAAATGAACATAAATGGGCGAAGTCACAAGTCCCGAGGGTATCGGGTTCCTACGGAAAGGGGAAAGTCTTCCGCAGCACGGGATAAGCCGGTCGGGGGATCATCAGGGTGATAGATTTTTGAAATTTTTAGGACTTAAAATCGGTCAAACCTTTCCCCACGATTTTTGCCAATTTTCCCCAATATTTGTCAAGTTTTATACGATTTTCCCAATTTGACCCAATTTTTATCCCATTTCTCTACAAAATGTTCCGCCGTGCATCTTCGGCGCGCGGGTGTGGGGGGCGTACGGATGCTCAGAGCTAGCAGGCTACTTCCCAAGAGAATCAGCAAGCGCCCCGAGGGGGTCTTAGCCTCAGAGGGCAACGCCCTCTCCCCCATGCGCATGTATGATAAATGAACAAATTCATAGTTAAAAATAAATAATCGACTGTATATAAACATGTGTTAAATTAGAAGTATATGTACATTAATAATTTAAATAGGTAAATTTATTAAATTTAAATAAACATATAAATAAAGAATAAGTAGATGAATAAATATACAAATAAATTAATAAATAGGTAAATAATAGGTTTATTAATTTTTATTGACTTTTCTTCTTTCCCACTCGCCTGTGCGATTTGTAGACGGGGTTGGCTTTTTTATATCGCACGCGTCATTTCACACGCATGGTTGTAGTGCAGACGCACAGCATCCACGTTTTAACGATCTTACCTGAGATTCTTTTTTGTGAGCTCCTGGTCGTTTTAGCCGTGTATAAATGTTAATTCAATTCTGTATGAATTAAACATTTATTATCTGAATAATTAGAGTTTTCACTCCTGCCAGATCCAACTGCTTTAACACAACATCAAACCTTCTATTCCCGGCATTTTTGAACGGTCAATAAATAATACTGAAATGGATACTTTTACTATCAATGTTGTTACACCATGTATTTATCGAAATTTTTGCTCTATGTATTCTATTCCGCTTCACGATTTGTAAAAGCGATCTACTTTTTTATTTATGAAAGTAGTAGGGTTGGGCATACTCCGGGTTTGAAGTGAAACGGTCGAACTACGAAGTTTTAGGTCGACCGCAAAGCGGCGGATAACAAAATGCCGATGGCTCATTAGCGGCCGATGAGAAATGGGCTAGCTGCCGGAATGGAATCTTCCTTTACTACGCCAAGAATTAGATATATATACGTGATAACTATAACGTGATATTCGTTAAAAATTTGCTCCAGTTGCATATAAAAGGATTACACAAGGTTCTCTGCAACGGGTAAAGTGCTGAAATCATCACCAGGACGACTAAGCCAAACTGTACCAGCTGTAGTAAAAGGCAGATGCCGGTTTGAAGCGTATCGTTGAAAATTGAAACGTTTTCATTAAATACACATATTGCCGAACTGCATATATTAAACATTGTTTAAGCGGCAATTGACGCCTTTTCTGAGCCGGACTGACGTATCCATAGCACAATCAGCCACAGCCTATTGCGTAGCTTTTGACTGAAAGTTGTAGCTTCTTCTATTTCACATGTGAAAATATTGTTGGATACTGCTGAATGATAAGAGCTGTCATATCCAAAGTGCAAAAGATGCACATAAAGCATGGTGGTTATTCGACATAACATAAATCTTTCGCAAATAAACAAGGCGAACGACTACTATAACGAATAATGTGTACTTGAATTTCAACCAATACGAATATGATTTATAACAACAGTCCGGGATAGCAGACCAAAACTGATTTCACCAAATTAAGCAATATAAGCAAACACGTTATTGCGTGACAAAGCGTGACAAGTGTTTCAGACTTAGTTTCCAATCAGAGTTATAGGTAACCTCAACTTCATTTTATGGAATGCCTCAAATAAATCATTTTGCCATCTCCACGTAAATTGAGTTCCAACGCTCCAATACTAGTACTAGTCTCCAAATTTGACTTTATATTGAACTCATATTGAACTCATTTTATGGAACTAATACGAATTAATAAGGAGAAACTCGCAAAGCTTTAACATAATTTTTGAGTCCAAATAGTCCTGATATTAAACTGATTTTCCATTCTTATAGAAAGTTTGGCCCGCTCTTTTCGAAAATCGAACCAGTGTCACTTTCTTGCTATCCAAAAAACGTCAGGAGTAATTAAAAGGAAGAGAAATATATACTGGAAAACTGGCCACTTAGTCAACAAACAATTCCTACGCACGCAGCACTTGCTTTTTATACACTAGTGGAGTTTCTTTATGGAACTGTTACAAAATGATATAACAATGTGGCTCTTTAATAAAAAAACTTATTTGTTATTGACAGTCGTATCAAAAAACGTGATAAGTGTGGTTTAATGCACAGTTATGGCATATGGTAGTAAACTAAACCGACCGATAAGAAAGAACGGCATATGTGTTGTTTTTGCTTGTCGTTAACGCTTGGAAATATTAATGGCCGGCCGTTGGCTGACGGGCAGATAAATCACGGCGGTCTGGACGCCGGCGTTAACGGCCATTGCTCAATACTGCCAAAGAGAACCTAGCGAGAATAATAGAATATTAACCCTACGAATAGTTACCACAAATTTACTTCTTAAATATAAGCATTAAATAAATTTTATAACAATTCAACCTGAAATAAAATTTAAGTATTACAATACTAACATTTATCGGAAAACTATGACCATGTTATGCGTCAACTGATATAAGATGTGTGCAGTGTGATGGCAAAAAACGAATGTTTGAAATAATTTGAGTTTTTGAGCCATTTGTACTTTAAACTAATTCCGATAGAAATCAACCTATTTCAAATCAAGTTCAGTAGACTAGATTTTACATTTTTTACAATTTATTTTATCTGGCTTGTTTCCAGACAAAGCAAGTGGAGTTCTGGTAAAAACTATCGTTTTTGATTCGTATTCTTCAATGTATGTTTGATATAATTCAGTAAAAATTGAAGTCAACTGTAGAGTTGTGTTGACTTAAGCTACTAAATTAGGTTTTACTATGTTCACTTTCGTAGATTTAGTCATAGCAAAATACATGGTACAATAAATTATAGTACTAGAATCAATAGCTGTAGCAGTCATTTATATCATATTGGTGCACACATCAAACATCAGTTGCCGTATCATGCGACGTGCCACCCCCATGCTACCAACATTGACCCCAGAAATAGTGCACGTATTTATACGCACAACCACGAATTTCCGCGACACAGCAATTCAATAAAAATCGTTGTTCCCACCCCAAACAGTTATCGGCCCGCACTCTAAATAGTCACAGCCCACCAGTCCCATTTAGAAATAGCTTTCCTCCACCTAAAACAGTCGATGCCCCTACTCCAAATAGTCTTTGCTCAACCCAGTCAAAATTCCTTGAAAAAGGCTGTGGACACCCGTAGCCCAAAAACTATCAACAGTGCTTTTCAATAAATATAAACAGGAGACAACTTTCTGTTTATATGTGCACGCAAGCATTAACATTAGCACAATTCAATCAGTTAGATTAAGATCAGCTTATGGCGTATACTATTTCTTAATATTATGTAACACGTAATATTCGAACAACTGCTCAACCGTACATTGAACAACCATTACTTCATGGAAACTCGTATCACTGTGAAATAATAGTAGAAGCTGCGCTGAGACAGTTGGGTTGGTAGGATTAATTTAATTGTACTTAGATGTATTACTTTAATAATTTTATGCTATAGGTAATGAAAATGTAGGGGAGCATCGATGATGAAACGCGGCATCATATATAAACCTAACGTAATGATTATATCTGCGAACATTATCAGCCAAATCTGATCAATTTTTAACAAATTATATCCTGTACTAACAAAATGCGCCTTTTAGCTTATATGTCTCCACCCGAAATGGTAATTTGAAGAAACACCAATAACTTTGGCACCATTTGACTCTACCCGGAGACCTGGTTAAAAAAACTACATTAGAACCATATATATGACGATGATTTTTGATTTTTTTGCCTAAGTGAAAATGTTCGAAAAAAGCTTTTTCTCAGTATATTCATAATTTAAAGTCAGCATTCCTACCACATTAACTAGCTGAGTTGAACAATATCAAAATCTGGTGAATTTATTGTTAACATTTAGGCTAAGGCTTAATAAAGTTTCACATAAACTAATGTAGCTACTTAATTCATGAACAAATCAAACTAGTTATAATACCATTCGACTCAGCTTGTCCGAATGCGATTCGATTACCTTGCTACTATTAGATAAGGTTTCAAATCTGTCACCGAGAACACCCAACATAATTTATTTCGATTTAGCACTAAAATTTAAATTTGTCGGTAGTCTTTTCTCGTACGGGTGTATATCTCAGCCATATTATTTCCACATGCAAGCTACATAAGGGTCCATTCACTATGAAGATTTGGGCTAAATTGGTTCGCTTCTGACCTAAATACTAACAGTAATCTAAAAGCTGGCTTATATTACCTTGAAACATGGTCTTGGTTGACCTCTCCATTCGAATAGGGGCATACACAATATTGCAGTTGAAGAGGCGTAGCTTTAAACGCATACCCCTTACATTGTTTGCGAAGGTATTTTTTATTCTTAAGACAATTGCGTCACAGCAGTATAAAGGCTTTGAAACCGTTATCTACAAGGTACCTTTTTGTATAAGGTCACAGTATAAGCATGTGTTAGGACATGGTGTACCGCGTTTTCAAAAGACCTTCCCTTACAGCACCTTGGTGAAATAATCAGCAGAATCATGACGCATCGCTTACAAAATTTATATTTTATATTTAGAATAGCGGTAAATGTTATAACTTCAATTTTAAAAACATTGATTAATTCTGATTTCACCACAGATGCAGTCGGCCCAAACCTAAACGTTTGCTGCATACCATGTTCGACTGATATGCAATCTCCAGTGATCGTATCTAAAATTACTCCATTATGACCACATTGCGACTAACATTCTTGAGGTATTAATGCACAGTCTGACAAAACTGAAAACAATGTCACAGCCAAGCCGTAGTTAATTTAAATCTTGATTCGCCTCTCACTTTCGAAAACTTTAGGCAGTAGTGATTGTTAGTAAGGGGTTTGCAGCAGGTAGGTTTCTTTTTTCAAAATTCATGCTCATTTCAAAAAGCAATTACTGGAATAAAAATTTTAGAAACATGTCACATAACAATCATTGCTGTTTATTAGCTACACAATAATGGCTTAAAGAGCATTTCGCCAGCAGGAAATGTTTTACACAGTCAAAAAATAGTAGTGGCTTTAGTCAGTCAAAGGAACATTTGTAACAGGCAAGTTCCCAACATGAAGTCATGGCAAACTATGACTATAAAACAATTCACAATACAATGGCACCATGCGAAAATACTGATAAGAAATAGGAAGTAGTGTACATCACACATTATTGAGCAATTAGACACAAATCACCTCAACAGTTGCTCCAAAAAGCTGTAAAACTGCCGATCAATATACGTATATGGCCGAATGTATAAATATCATAGGTGTCCGTAGGGAAATAGCACGGTTAGTTGACAAAAGGGCATACTTCCAAAGCTATATCGGTCCTGCATCCTGAGGCTTAACACCCCCGAGAAAATTTTAGCAATTATGAGTAAATTATGCATGTTTTTCAAAATTATGAGGAATTTCGAAGTTTTTAAAAGCTAGTTCCCTGCAGGAGCTCCACCGCGCACCCGACCCTTGCCGGAACCACCTGCCTTCCTAAGCCGACGGACCTGAGGAAGCAATAGAGCATAGCTACATCTAAGTGAGTGTACATATATAAATATAAGTTCATATATTTTCACTGTACATCCACAAATTGCATATAATTAACAGGTCAGTAAAAGGCGTGACATACATTGTTAGTTCGACTGTGTCCTAAATTTCCCAAGTCAAACAAACACAAAATTGGCTCGCAGATTAAGCGGCGAAAGCCACAGTATATTCGAAAGGATGAGTGCATACAATCGGCAACGGTAAAACTGGATCAGGATCTAGCATATGGCTCAGAATCGCAAATGTGGACTGCTGTTATCAAGTTCCTATCGTACGTTGCACATCTCATGGGACACTAACACACATGAGGTATGTATTATTTTTAAATAATGTACTTTTGTAATTTTGCACACTTTGGTGTAATAATTAAACACAGGCAACACCCAACAGCTTCATTACACGATTAACTCGGTACTCAACAGCTAATGACTCGTAATTGATAAAATTCAGCAAACAAACCCGCCGTAGCGTAGTAAAGTAAACAAATTAGGGAAATTTGGGAAACCACCGTTAGTTCGTGAGTTACTACGAAAATAATATGCATCAAGTGCATGTTACATGTTGCCACTACTACACTACGATAGTTGCAGCTGTGGCGGGTACCGCTACACGGGTTTGAACGTACGGTCGGTGCTACCACACACTATCTGTATACAAATGATTGCTACTTATGTCTCTAAAGTAGCCATAGCCATTACGATTGGGTGCGAGTTGTAAAAGATTTAGAGTTGCTACCATCACGCGGCTATTATGAATATAGTCATCTTAGCACTCGTGATTATTATACGAAGTTGTAAATATAGATGCAATAATTCTGGGTGTCCCACAGAAAAAGTATTAACTATGTCGGCTGATGTTCAGAAAAAGGTATATAATATAATACCGAATGCATGTAGCTATTGACCATATTAAGCATGTTTGTTGAGATTTTTAAGCTAACACTAAACCAGCAACCAAAACAGCAGCTAAAGTAAATAGTGTCAACTGAACAATTCTCGATGAAGCACCGCTATCAAGTTCGTTTCCACTCGGCTCGGAGGTTGTCAACCGGTCAACTTCATATGTCGACGGTCGGAAATACAATTTACGATCGTTGAGCTTTGAAATCGGACGGTAATTTGAAGTTAGCGGTTGTTGAACCAAAATTTGATTTGGATCAATTTCAGAGTCGGTTTTCGGCGTATATTTGATGAAGCTACGGAGCAGCTCAAGCTAAAACAGATTTTTTTTGATAACGTTTTACCACAAAAATGAAGGATGTGAACATTTTTTCGAGTTTGTATTTTTCAGTTATATACACTATCACGATTAGTCAACAAAATTCAAGACAAAACTACTACGCCTGAAACAGTTTTGGCTAAGCAATTTAAAAATTACACTTTATAAATAACAAATTTTAGCCAATAATATTTCACCTGTAGCATCGTGTGATACCTTTAGTTTCTGGTATTTATGCATATTTAGTTATAGTTCTCGTGGTTAAGACAACTCTTAAATATCAATTTGATTAAAGTGTTTGACAAATTAACTCAATATTCCATCCAGGACTTCGTACGAATGAAAGCGGCGTTTATAATGGTACCTACTTCGTATAAAGCCTGGATTTTCGAAGGCAATGTGTTTTGTCATCTTCAGAAACAACGTTTATGTTTTGCGCAGAATCTGTGCAACAGTTTTCGTTAAATTATGTCAGTGCCTAGCAGTGTTTCTGCGGCTTCATAGTCTGATGCCCGGTGGCGCGTATAGTCTACTGCAGGGTTGGGAAGGCAGCCGGCGAGTGTATTTCACTGTTTTTTTATGATTTAGCACGCTGATGTCTTAAACTTTTTCAAGACAACCTGGGTAATATACAAAAATATGTCTGGGAAGAGAGTGACAGCGGTACTCCCACTCCGATGGCTGCACTTTTAAACAGGATCGTTACAGATTTGTTTCCTACCATTTAAATCTAAATTAACATATTTGTTTCATTATACACAAGATCTCTACAATAATATGATTTGAAAAACAGTAACAACAACAACAAGTTCATCAGACAAAACCGCTTTTGTGGATGTGAAACATCTTATGAATGGCTTCCAATTGTTTTGACGATTTTCAATACGAAGAAAGCGCCTATTTGTGCAATTCGCAACCACACCGCTTACTTTGACAAGAATAAACATAAGTCTACAGTGAGCTTGCGCGTTTTAAGTAACACTTATATTTCGTTTGAATGGCAATTTATAATACAGTCTTCGAACAAAATACAAATTGTATATTAAAATTCCGAATGTATTCCAAATTCCAGCTACGTTTAACGTACATTATGTACTGTAATATTATTCTGCTATATCAACTGGAAATCTTATTATAGATATCACTGACCAAAACGGCAGTAGTGAACACACAAATGTGTAAAATATCGTAGATTCATTGCCAAAAAATTGAAGGCTTTACAAGCGATTAGTATTCCTGTGTCGCAGGAATTCATTTCCTTGAACATCTGTGATTTACCTTAATAAGAATCATATTGATATGTCTTAGCTTACTTGTTTCCTGGAAACTCGCGATGTCTTCGCCATTACGTTCCAATCGACAACCTCCGAGCAAGGTGGTGTTGTAAACGAACCATTATACCGATAAAACGTTGTACGGTCTTCTGGCAATAGACCCAAAATATTGAACGGTATCGTTATTTCGTCTTCGTCGCCTGAAATGTTTAGTTCAAAAGTAAGTAAAAGTGTAGTTTGCACGTTTATTCGGTAATTTCGCCCGTAGGAAATTGCTAAAACGTTCAGCTCAAACAATTTTGAATTTTAGAATATGTTATGCCAAAGTTGTCAAGCTGTTATAATGCTCTTTCGCCAGTTGCGTTTGGGTTTTAATGGAATACTGAACTCATCTTGTCGTTATTGTCCTTATACAATACGATTAATTTATTTTGTAAGAAACGTGCCAGAATCGACCAATCAGATTTAAAGATAAAAGGTACATTGTGATAATAATTATTTCCGTGTAAAAGTGAAATTATCGGATTCACTCACGTCGAAAATTACAACCGTAGTAAATGTCATATAAGATTTTATAGCATACCAGTATTGTGGTTGTGGCAACGTATGCGATCCTGCCTCGATGGCCCCTAAGGTATTATTTTACTCACGTACTTAGCCTTTTTGACTGAATGATGTACTTGTTTCCCGCAAGAGAATACATAACCATCAAAAAGATTATTACAGCACAATTTGTTCCAGATTTAGCTGTTAGTTTTCCGATTCCTTCCTATGCCACACTTCTGAAGCTGTCAACGAAGATATGTACTATAGCACTGGCTTGGTTTTATACCATAGTGTTTGCGACATACTGTCCTTAAGGACATAATTTTACTAAAGTTTTTATGTCAAATATCTACATTCAAAAATTGTTTTATTGAGCAAGACTAATGAAGCCGAAGAATGTTATACATATAAATTACGTATTGCTTCCTTAGGCAACCGCACTGCTCTTCCGTGCTCAAGGTAAGGCCCCATTTTGTAACCCGTGCTTCAATCTTCTTAATCTCTTGAGTTCAACTAAATTTTGGCTCACCTGACCATTCCTAAATTTGGCTCCTCGACACGTTTCAGCAAATCTCAAAACTTCCGACTTTGATGGTTAGCTTTTTGTTTTATTTTGCTTACATATTGGCAGGGTTTTAATACAGCGACCTGTTATTTAAGAAAGGTCGGTTAATCCAAATTTGACTCGTTTGCATTATTTTTATCTCTTTGACCTCGGGTAATGCGGCGTTCACGTTATAATGTCCCCAACGTTTGGAACCTATGTACCCCACACAGTGTCAGACACACTGTTGACAACAGGGTGTCTTAGACACCCCCATGTTTTTAATAAATTTTTTCAACGGTAGCAAGTTACGCGTATTACCACTTGCCGACAGTGTCAGGCACACCGTGTCTTCTGGCAGTTTTATTGACAGTATTCGGAATTATTTGAGCAATGCTCATATGAGCTAGATACAAATATCGAGAATTTAGGAAAAATTCCACAGGACAATTGACTAATAAACCGCATTAGCTACAGACGGTGTCCGTTATAGTTAAGTCGCGCCAAATTGGTAGCTAAGGGTGTGTACGACACTGTCTTGAAAAAATGTAGTAGCTAAGGGTGTGTCGTACACCCTCGGCATTTGATTTACAGTATGGGGGTCACCCTGACTGTCTATACGGTAGGGTCGCGACTACAGGGGGTCAAAAGTTCCAAACAGCGGGGACATTATAACGTGAACGCCGCATAAAAAGAACTCGTCCGTCGAGTACGACCGAACGTTGAATATCAATGTCGCGCCGCTCGAGGCAATTCTTGTGTGGCACTTTCGCTCGTCCGAACGTATCTGTATTATATTCTTTCCTGACGAAGGCACTCTGGATATTTTTGGCAAGATTAGGAAAAATATAGGAAACTTTAAACGATATCCTGTCTGACCATCGTTTTAATCAATTTATCTGTGGCTTTGTCTTCGTTAAATATTTATGTCAATTCCATTGCGTCAGCTGTAACTTCTTTATGTGCCTTAGTCTCATTAGGAACTTTTGCCGATAGGCGCAACTTCGATTTGCGTGGCTTATCAGCGCTCGTAAATTTTATGTTAAGCCTACCGGATAAAATAAATGTACTTTGGTCATTCATCATATATTCAGGACGAATAATCTCGGTGTCGACGACAACGCACGTATCCGGTGGCTCATTTTGGGCTCATTTTTGCACGGCATCAAGGAAGTGGAATGCTACTAATTCCACAACTTTAAACCGAAGGCTTCCTGGTGGTTTGGCAATGGCGACAGGTATAAATTTGGCAGGAAGTTTCCGACTGAGGATAAGAATGATTTCAAGGGCTGCCGAATGTGTTGCTTAATACTATAAAGTGATCCATCCGTGATTAGAGCTTTTGAGTTTGTTCATCAACATGCTACGCTTTTACAGGCTTGCTTGATACTGTTCTGAGGGCTGGGAGGCCGTAGTGACTCTGTGAAGTTTTGACTAATAAAGTTTTGAGGCCATCAAAAACAAAGCAGTTGGTGTAAGCTGTATGATTAGAACCTATTTGGAAGTATTGTATTGATACAGAGTTAACGCACGCCTTCTTGGCTAGGGTCGAACGTAACACTTGCTGCTTTCCTTCATGTAAAAGGTTGATCATTGTCTGCTAGACACGAATTTAGCGCAAGTCACAAGTCACCGTTCTATTCCACACTACCAAATTTACCTTATGTTTTGCCATGGCATACACAGTGTACCCTTAGGTGTACGGCACTCCTACATTTGATAACTATTTGCTTTCATCGACATTGAGCGTTGCCCGATAACATTTTAAATTGCGCATGAGACAATCGCTAAGGGTTAAGATGCTGGTTACTATGCCAAATCTAGCCTAACTGATCAAGATATGAATTCTATAGCTATTGGGTGGAGCTTATAAGCTTATCATAGATCAACTGGCACTTGTCAAAAGTGTATTCTGCTATTCCGGGACGTTGACGGACTTAAATCTTAGACTAACTAGACTCAAATTTACACTTTCGAATTGTACAACTAAATATTTCGGTGTTTAAATTATTAAATAATTAAACGGAATTAATTTGACAACTCTTGGCCTAACGATGTATGTACATTTTTAGCTACGGATGTACTAGGACCATTTCTCGAGTCGCTTAGCTTAGCAGGCTGCCGGCGTGTTTACCAGGGTGTTCTGCCTGGCCCCCATTCTGGCCCACGTATCTAGTAGCATGAAGGTCCCCTGAAGGAGGGTCAACCCATAAGCCTGCTCACAGGTAATAAGGCTGACCAGCCTTTCCCTCATTTTTAGATTCTTAATGACGGTGAGTTTCCCGGTTCAATTTAGTACCCGTAGACCTGGACTTCGACAGTGTCCCTGGTTCACCTAGCGCCGACCCTCTCTCCAAAACAGTAGCTCTAGGGAACACCTGGGTACTGATCCCAGGGTCCTTTATCTTGTGTGTGTTTTAGTTGAAAACAGGGAAACGAAGCCTACCTATCGATCGTGTTACCATGTCAAACGCGAGTTTTTTGCTGATTGTCGCACTAGTAATATTTAAGTGATTTGCTGGATTTCTCTATAGGTTGACGGAATCTTCCTAAAGTGACATTACTGGGCTTTGGCTCGGTCCTTAGATTTGATTTTGCTTTAACTTTAAAGGTTTTAGCTGACGATTACTAGTAAGACGTATCACTTAAGCATGAATAGAACACTCTATTACTTTATTGATTTAAGACAAAATTCAAAACAAATGTTTATTCCCTCGGGCAAATAGGCATGACAATTATGCAACAGTATTTACGAGAGACCTCGCAGGGTACCCATTACGTATACTATAGGTGATGCGAACTCCGAGCAACGTTGCCCTATTATGGGAGGCATGAAAAATCAGTTTTTTGTACTATGCATGTTATTCCCGTTGGACATGCGTTAGATACTGGCTGGACTACGGGGTGCGGTCGCGTCGAATTTTGTTAAACTTAGACTAAGTCAATGGGTCGCAGCTGACTCCACATCGTTGTGTATCTCGATTTCCAGCCTCTCCAGGCATTATTATTTCGCGTTCTATTCCATTTGCAGTAGAAGTGTCTCGAATCGGGCACCTGCAGCCAAATTATTTAGCGTTTCGATGCACGTTGAAAATCCTCTACTTCGGGAAAGCTTACCTGAAACGGGACGCAGAGCGTTGACGTTGTTGCTCAGACGATGCTGCTTGTTGCTGCTGTGGAACTGCCAATCGATGACGCTTACAGGCGACCACTTGTTGAGTTTGCTTAACCGGTGAAATTTCACTAACCGCTTGTAAAATGTCTTCTAAAGCATCTGTGGCAAACTGCTGGCTAGTATCTTCTATGTAGTTGTCAAGATGTAATAAGGCCTTGCGACATTTTTTATTATTCATCGAATTTACTATATATTTCGCACGGTTAAGACCATTAAAAGGTTCAATTTTTGACGTAGCAACACGCATATACGAACCGTCTCCGAAAAAATGCAAATAACGTCTGTTATCTTCGGATTAGGATCATCACAAATACAGGCCGGCCAATTACAGTATCT
>JASANE010019106.1:0-35713 GCA_030248225.1 Trileptium ribeirensis
TTGTATACGCTAAAACTTCATTGCTGACGACAATGACATTAGGATGTTGGTTAATTATTGAATAATTTTGTCGATCTTTTGCATACTGTTTTGTTCTTCAAATTTTCTTTTCGGCCGAGACTTAGCTTAGCATTGTAGTTGAAATAAATTTGTTACGTCACCGTGACGTGGAATAAATCTTATCGTACATATTCTAACATAGGTTTTATGACGACGGTGACTTGTATTGTTTCCTAATATGAACCTTCATTTCAGGTGTCTTTTAGAATGTAATGCAGTGGTTTTATACACGTGCTTTTAATCGCTCGCTGTTATGAAGAGAAATATATAGGAATAATATTGTTATATATTTCTATTAGTAATCAAACTAAATTGTAATATATAGCAATAAATTTACTTGTAGTCTCTACACACAACTGTTGATTGGCAATTTGATCTGTAAGTTGGGCGTTGAGCTCATTGAAATCGGCTACTTCGAATATAGCATCTTCAGTTCCAGCAACAGACAACAACTGATCACGATCGATATTCTCCGTTACTCCCACGACAACAATTCGATGTCCCTTAACACAAATTGAGCAGTCTATATCTTGAGTAAATGTCACATCAGATATATTACGCTGCCCAAGAATGTAATTGACGTGATTACATACCATTTAAGTGTCGCTGTGTACAGAAACAAATTCCAAATTTCAACTATATAACATTGAAGTTGGTACAAAACGTCGGCTATTCATCTAGAGAAAGCGCGTCAAGTAACCGAACAAGTGAAGACCAATATATGCCGCTATCGGTATCATAAGCATAAGCCTTAGTCTAAGATTAACAATTTATATAAGGCATACACTAGGTCTAAGACTAAGCAGGAAGATGCTTCCCGGTGCCCACCGCTCCAAGCAGTAGTTTCATCTAAACATATACACCATACTATAGAAGCTTTCTCTATACGAGTGCCAAATGTCGAACATGTAACTGTTCGTTTCACACATACATTCAGGTTAGTTATCACAACTATATTTTGTTGAAACATGTGTTATTTTTAGGAGAGTACGCTGTACTTTACTGTGCAATAGAGGTGAGAATTTCAGCTCGAGGCTTGGTTCGGCTCGAGCCCGAGTCGAATCGCCCAAGCCGAGCCCAGCCAAGAAAATTTTGAGTCCAACCGAAGAGAGCCAATTCTGAAAAAATCGGTTTGTTCTCACCTCTACAGCACAACACCAAATTATTATATCATCAGCTCTGGATAACGACAGTACTGTTCATTATAAATTTTATAAATCTGTGTATATTTTCAAATAAATATTTTTAGCTATATAAGCAAACTTTTAATAGCTTGAGCAATGTTTTCAGAGGTTGGTAGCTAATGAATAAACAATGATGCTGTGGTGAGATCGAGGCAAATGGAAGACAGTTGATTGCATGATTGACACTCTTACGTACGCATAATATAGTCATCTACTCAACAGTGAAATTATTATTGAAATTTTTTGTCCACCGCCTTAATCTTCGAAATCTTTTGGTAAAAAATTGTTCTCAACAACAAAGTGTTATTTTCTTTACTAGAAAGTTTTCAAATATAGGAGTAGCTCGGAGAGCACCTTTGTGTAAAAATTGGATACGATTAAGACGGTCCTAAAGTAAAAAGACCACATTTTGCTAAAAACAAAAATCATATCGGCACCTCTGATACGGCCACTTGGAACATATAACGCCATTTTTAATAAATTTGCATTTGCCTTAAGGTACGCAATAAGTGGAAAGTTGTATTATGTTAATGTGACAATAGTGTCACAAAGTAATCTTCAGTATCCAGAAAGCCAAAAATTGTTCAATAACTTAAATAATCCTGTGTCTAATTGCGGTTTTATTGTGGCCAACATAGGTAACAACGTCCTTGTTTATTCATTTGCTGTATTGATATTTTGTGTCTTAAGAAGAGTGTGTAACGGAGGAGTATATAATGCACTCTTATGTAAACCTGTGTTTCATGAAATGATCGTTTTCGGTTCTACCTCTAATGATTTCAGGTGGACCAAAATACACAGACCCTCCTGGTTTTGTGCGACGCAGTAAGGAGTTCTTGTTTTGTGGGGGTAGGACGCACTAGTTTTGAGAAGGAAGCAAAACTGAAAAGTGTGAGTTGGTATGAAAGTTAAACAAATAATACGACGAATTAACTTAAGTTATCAGCCATATTTCAAACCTACTTCGAGCGCATAGTGGTAGTTATAAACCTACCAAGCCTAGTCATGATAGCACTTAATCAGAATTCAAAGTTTGTCAACGTCCAAAATGAGTTAGCCAATCTATTACTGTATCGTTCGACAAAATAGACTGTGTCGAAATATGTACGGAAACAAAGTGTCAAAAACGAGTCTGATTCACCTCTGCTCTAAGCGCTTTAGCAATTGCAGCAGGATCGTCCTGACTACGTCCATCTGTGATTACTATTATCGTGTTAGGCTTCTCTTTGCGGTCTCCTTTTTGAGGTGTTAGCTCCTCTTTTTTCATATGTTCTAAAGCAGCGCCGAGTTTCGTAGTTCCCTTCAGATAAGGTAATTCGGTGATCGCTTCTAAAACATTATGAAATTGAAGCAGTTACCAACCATTAATCGACATCACACCAGCTATCAACAATGTAGTAAATTAACAATTCTCCATAAACCCTGCAAAGGTTAAAGTACTGTTACTAATTAAAATTGTTCTTAATACAGGTTGTACAGCGCAAAAATGCCTAAGTACACACAAATGAGTTTGCCAAATAAAAATTAACATTCCATACTTTCGGTCAAGGTAATAGGAGGTTACCTGGCACACTTCAGCCATAAATCAGTGGAGATATTGTAAAACTTATTAGCCATTAATTTTGCAATTATTCCGCTGAGCCTGTCGAATCTTTTCAGAAAATCTCATTTAGAACCATATTCTTGACGTAAAGCAGTTAAACTAAATGTATGCGCATTTATGTAAAAAGACTGCTCAAACTTTAATCCTAAGCGTAACTTGTCAACCTATGAACAGATGCGTTTGATTTTGATGGGGTTAGATTCATACTATCAAAATTATCACACATTTATCAAGAAACAATTTGTCGAAAATTTCCGTTACCAATAATGCTATTGGTAATAAAAAATCGGAAAAAATATTATTATCAAAAATGTTGTTCTAACGATTTTTGTAACAACCTGGTGATCCGAATCGAATATCGACAAAATTAATGGCGTGCGTTCAAAACTGACGATTTTCATGAAACAGATTAAAACTCAAATCTTTAAATTTGAATTGGTACCAATCAACTCAGATCATCGAGAAGGTTTTAACAGAATATATATGAAATTGTAAATCTTTGGGAAAGGCTTTTGGAGATTTCCGGCATCAAGAGGCAGCACCAACCAAAAAAGTCTAAAAAGTAATTTGTCATAGCAATGAATCGTATCTTTATTTTGACATCAATCTTGCTCGAAAAACCGGCTACTTTTGAAATTACATGTTCTCCGTAACAAAAGGTTTCGCTTATTTTAACAAAGAAAAATACCTTGAAATGGCAGATAAGAGCATTATAGCACTTTTAACTACAAATTTCGTCGCAGAAACTACATTAGCTTTGCGTTACTTATTTAACAGCACAGAGGTGTGCTGTATCGCTATATTAACAATGAAAACAAGTTTGTGGGCGAAAATGTAAACGCGAAATGTATTTCAGACTGCAGTTTCAAGTAACCTTCATTTTCTTGGACGCATCTAAGAAAGTGTTTTGCCTTTTCCAGATTCATTGATTTTCGAAATTCAGAATTAAAATTAGCTGCCACAAACGTCTGTACTATTTTGTCAAACTGATACGAATTAATAAGGTAAAATAAACTAGCATTAGTAATTCTACCGTACCAATTCTACAGTACCATTAACAATTAACAGTAGCAATTCTTTATGACTGTTACCTGTTTTGCTAATAACTGCTGCATATATTCCTTAGGTGAGATAGACTCGAAGAAAGCTGAATCCAATTTACTATCTAATCATAGTCTTGTAAATAATGACACTGTTCGAATTATTGCAGCGCCGCCTATAGTTTTGTTTTAAATAATTATTCGTTGAATAGTATAAAACTAACTCAGTAATTTGGCTCTTTCTTGGTGGGCGTCCAGTGAAAATTCGGTACGAACAATTCCGGAAAATTGTATGAGACCCACATGGGTATCGGTATCGTCGTCAGGAACCGATTTTTCAACTATAAAATACTTATAATAAAATACATGTTATTTATTTTAATTTAAACATATTTGTGATATGACCAAAAATGTGATGCTATTCAATAAAATAAAATCCTATCCAAACTTCAATACACGCATTATCTTATAGATCGGGTCTGCATTCCATTAAATAATTACATAATATTTCTATCATATAATTTGCACTGTCAGCGAACGGATTATGAAGACGTTTCAATGCTAAATGTCCCAACGTTTCATAGGGGTATTTTACCAAAATGTTTTTAAATCGTGTATTCACAAATCGGAAAAGAATAGGTAATAGGAAAAATAAAAATGGCTTCGCATTAGCTACGCCGCTCTCACCTTGTAATGGTCGATGTTGCCTTTTACAACACAACTGCATATTTTGAAAGTCTTAAACGAACTACTTGTTTACTGTGCAAATTTCTTTGCAAATATACTAAATACTAGCTTGGGGCTATCTTTAAAGCTCGTAACAACACTGTTCCGAAGTGACTCAGAAGCTATATACCCATATATCGGAATGCTGATAGAAAAACATCTCAGTATAACAATAAAATATAACCCTTGCATGCGTGCAATTGTACATTATATAAAATCCGAGTTCGAATATGAATTGCTTGAAATTAATTTAAAATATCTTTGGCAATATAACGCTTGCATGCGTGCAATTGTACATTATATAAAATCCGAGTTCGAATATGAATTGCTTGAAATTAATTTAAAATATCTTTGGCAATATAACCCTTGCATGCGCGCAATTGTACATTATATAAAATCCGAGTTTGAATATGAATTGCATGAAATTAATTTAAAATATCTTTGGCAGCATTATTCGACGCCGTTTTTTCCTATTCCATTTTTATTAGTTACTCACACAGCGCGTGTAAACGAACTAGTGATACCCACCTTCGCCCAATGACTATTGCAACGTTCTAGCGAAAATCGAAATTCCTTAGGCTCCTTAAAGTCTGGGAATAAAATAATACAATGTATTAATCGTAATGCTAAAGCTTACAGCCTTTCAAAATCTCTGACCTTTTTCTTGTAGTGGCCAAAAAACAAATAGGACAGAAACTCACATTTCACATTATTGACATTGATACTGACAGTCTCTCAATTTTTACGTTATAGGCCCCATGCGCAAGCAATATTAGATGCATACCGCGAAAATACAGTTTGTTTCATTGTATTCAGCAACGTCGGTAGACTAATATTAGCTAGCGTGCAACTAATTTATTCAATGTCTTAATTTTCTGCTTTACTAGACAATTACATTAACTAAAACTTAAGAAGTATACGGATTAGAATATAACATAAAAATTTAAATTATAGTTGTTATGGCAAGTTCTTTATACACGTCTAGATGGCCCTTATTTCGTTTCGTTTACTAAATATCTATACACATTTGCAAATTAAGTAGTTAATATTAAATTACTACTTTACTTTTGAGACTTACCGATCGAGCGAACGAAGCCTTTGACTAACTGGAAATTATCATCTTTGATGCTAGATGATCCGTCAATGACAAACATTAGATCTACTTCTGCACCTTTGCATTTCAGCTCAGCTGTAATACAAGTTAAAAGTGAATAATTCTTTGAAATGCACTGAAGTGGAGTCACACGCAACTGATTGCGCGGTTTGACACGCATTATATATAAATAAAGCGAAATAAATGTTGGACTAGACGTCAAGCCTGAATTTTTATGTTTTAAAACTAGCGGCGTACTTATAACTTTACAAAGGGAGGGACGCGGCCGAAAGTCTTAGTACATATTGGTGCAACGCTGAAATATTTGTTATGGTGACCACGCGCGGCATTCGAAGATTTTTTAATTTTTACATTTTTCACAGTAGTTATTAAACACAGTGTGCTTCCAAATAGGGTACTGGTATCAAAATGGCAAAGTTATAGCTGTTTAAATGACTTGTTTAAACTTTATTGCCAACCTCAATTTCAAACGGCCCGTGCTGCCACTCTCTAACATCAGACGAAAATTCCAGTTGTAAATCCCAATTTTAAAGCCATGTTGATAACAGGATTAAAGTTAACCAATGGTATATAAGCCTATGTATCATACGCTAATTTCTTGCACTTGGCAGTTATGTGAACATGAGAATGTTCGTGGTCATGTGAATGCCCACGAACCCTATTGATCAAGTAACCTAACGTAATATATTCTTTATCGTAATCGCGCAAGATAATGGACATTTCGGGACAGCCGGTGAATAATTTTAAACAGCTTCGTCAATTGTGAATAAGATATTGCAACAATTAACAATCCGAGAATGATGGGTAGCAATTAAATATAGGTGAAGATTGACAATTCTGACCTGGAAGAGATTTCTGTTACTGTGAGGGATAATTGGGGTACAGAGACTATTGGAGCATATCTGAAAAATGGAGGGGCTCCTTCCATGATTCCACCCCTCCTGCTGAGAGTCGATAAATTAATACTATACTTAATTACTTTTCCACATCGAATAAACGGGCTTAGCTGATTTGAAAATACGCATTAGGCATCCCACATGGTTAGGTTCGGAACCCTGGCGGCGTGAAAAAGACGCCACCAGAACTCATCAAAACAAATTTCCACACTAGAAGCAGTAAGTTTCATTGTTTTTTCAACACGTCTTTCATGTTACATTCTAGTTTCTATTGGATAGCAATGGTTCCGCTGTAAGTTGCTTTCTATTGGAAGTATTACACCTTTTCCTGAGTTATAGATAAACTACTGGATGTTGCGTTTTAAATATAGCTGTGCGGCAATCCCAGCTTTGTTTACGTTTATCAATAATGCGAACCTATCAAATTTTTGTCTTTCGTTACTATTAAACATACTCGTTTCTCCACAGCATCTATAACAACAGCTACCGAACAACCTTTATAGTGAATGCGCTTCTTACTTTTATCCAACCGCCACACAAAATAATCCACTACCGTCCACCTTTTGTTTGACTATAGCCATAAGAACATAGTTGTAAAATCATAAGGTCATAGATTTTATGTTCAGTATTATCTTGTCAATATTTAGATCTGCGTTCAATATAATACACGTTTTTTATGATATTGAAGATTGCCCATTTTTCTCGTTCAATTATCTTATGTACGCTACAGCGTGGACATTATTTGTATTAGAATTTACGTTTAATTGTGTCATCCAGATTTTCCAATTAATTTGTGCCAATATTTTTCAAAGTAGCTTACAGATGATTTTTATTTACATGTCGAAAGAAATACTAAAGTGTTCGTTGCAAGTCAGTATTTTGAAGTCTCACACCACGGATGACGTTTGGCAAAACCTTTTACAAACGATTTTTTTATGAATTGATGAAACATTTATAAGATGATATTTGTTCCTAATGTATTCTAATGTAGCAGTAAAATGTAAAATGGAGTAAAATGTATGTAAAATGTAAAAAATAGTGAGTAAAATGTGGCACTTTTTCTTTCTGCTAATTTTGCAGTTTACGAAAGATTTTTTTATGAATCGATGAAATATTTATAATATTTTTTCCTAATGTATTCTAATGCAGCAGTAAAATGTAAAATGTTGTAAAATGTATGAAAAATGTAAAAAATAGGGAGTAGAATGTGGCACTTTTTCTTTCTGCTAAACAAAGTTTCTCAAAATCTAACTTATGCTGACCTCCAAATTAATTCAATATTGGTTAATAAAAATTTTGTATTCTCTAGTATAATATTTTGTATCACCTATAAAATGTTTAGCAATTTGAATATATGAGTATGATATTATTGAGTGCCAATTTTAGACGAGCAACGCATACGGTTTTAAATTTACACACAGTTAGT
Organism: Trileptium ribeirensis; assembly: GCA_030248225.1. Lineage (NCBI taxonomy): Eukaryota > Metazoa > Nematoda > Enoplea > Enoplida > Thoracostomopsidae > Trileptium > Trileptium ribeirensis. Next base: position 8,050 of record JASANE010019106.1, read on the forward strand.
AATCAAAAGGGGCGACCAGCAGCAAAGTTTTAGTTCAGTATATTTTATTTCTCGGCGGGTCTAATTTTGTCATTTTCTGCCGTAAATTTATGATAAAACTTTACAAGTATAAATTTCATCAAAGATTTTAGTTTAGAAAAAAGTGTCGTAGCTTACTTCCTGCTGGTACTGACTGGTTCACCAAGCCGTTGTCGATGGGAATTGATTTGATCGGAATGCAGCAGATTACAATCTAAAAAATGTAAAATTGTTGGGCAGAATATTAAACTTTAATCATGAGTGTTATCACGGGTTCGGATGTTGCTATTGCATCGTCTTTTATTTCAGTATTTTTAGCCTATTATTCGTAATCGTCAACAATGACGTAAAACGCCAGTCCAAAATGTTGATGGCGTTTGGTGTGCTATTTCAAAATAGCTGTAGTTGCAGAGGCCAATGTTCCGTAAGTTACGTTAAATGCAAGTAAAGCTTATATGTCAATCCAGTACCAGTATCCAGTACCTTATGTGTATATTAAGGCACGACAAGACCTATTTTTGAAAAACATGGAAAAGCAATATTGCGGAAATATTTTTACAAATTTCCCTGATATTGATCTATTATCGCTACCTTTGAATAAATTTAACCTAACTGAAATTCTATTTTAATTACAATTTTTTCCTGCATATAGTACTTGAGCAAATTTATAATATAGCATTAATACTAATATTGAAAAATCGCAATATATCATTAAATTATCGTCTTTTAATATCGAAGCCATATCTGAATTTTTTGGATTACTTATGCTATACAAATTTATCTGGTCTTATTTCTATTATAGAAACTCAGATTCTAATAATACAGATAGTATAGCATATACTTTTGAAAAAGAAGTAGCTTATTGCCAGATGTATGAGGACATTAATGCCGAGATATAGTTTTAGCTTTAGCTTAAAAGCACTCATTAAATATTTTAAATATTAATTTAATTTAGATTAATTATTTTAATTTGTGTAGTTTAATTTAAATTTAAAGTTTTAGCTCTTTAGCTGAAAAGCACTCATCTAATACATATTGAATATTAATGTATTAGAAAGATTATTACTTAAGCCAAACTAGATGCTTCTCATTAATAATTAAGTAAATTAAGGCGGATTTAAGAGCTGCTAACATAAAAGGAATACCAAGGTGTATGAGTCAGAATGCGCCTATATACATTATAGTTATAGGATAAATATGCTCATATATGCTGATATGATTTATTTGACGTGTTTTTCAAATGCCATATTATATATACTGAATTTCATGTTTAAAATACTTGATTTTGCTAACAATTGTTATCGACATATTTTAACAATTTTGTATAAATATCGAAACAAATAACAATGCATACAGAATAGTGACGGGCCGGAAAACGAATTATGGAAAAGTTACAGTTCAGAACATTTCATTGTCCAAAGGTGTCACGTAACGTCAAGACATTGGCAGATTTTAATCTTCTTTTACTTCAGCAGAATAGACACAACAGACAAAGAGTTACTACAGATTAGTATTGTTTAATTAAGTCATTGATAATTGGTGCTACTGCTATACTTCTGCTTTCTGGAAATCAATATTTCATTCAAATGTGGTTTGCTAATAGAGTACATGCGTACTGACTAAATCGTACACAAAATTTGTATTATCGAAATAAGTCACAAAGACTTCACTGCATAAATATACTGTCTAATGAGTGACATTTAATACTTTATTATCGTTTCTTTCCATATAAACGGAAACATCTTAACTATTTTGCTTTGTATAAGCTGGATTATATATTGTATTTAGCTTTTGGGTTGACATCAATATTTGTTTGATTTATGTGGCGTTTACGCTATAAAACGCCCGCCATGTGGAAGATATGTCACTGCGTAATCACGACCATACCATAGTGCATGGTAGTCGGAAGGCTATATCATGCAGTACAAGTAATGGTGTCGCGGACACCGTGTACAATACAATATGGTGTCTTCGACACCATATAATTGAAGAGTTGTTTAGAAAACGTATGAAAATTCGCAATGTGCAATTTGAAAATATTTACGCTAATTGATTGTATCTCATAGACCATGCCGTTTGAACTTTGCGTAGGAAGTTCATGGACAAAGGTTGCGCTGTATAAGCTCCCTACAACGCAAAACAACAAGTGAACTTGCCAAAGGACATTCATCACTGCTAGCCAGAAGTTTACGGTGTCCATGACACCATACATAAATGCCGATCGTGTCCAAAATACCATATAAAATTGCTTATAAACAGTGTTGGTGTTTTATGAACACTATATCGTTAACGGTGTTACGTAGGCTACACATGGACAAAACTTCCACATGGTGGCCAACTTATAACGTAAACCCAGCATTATATCCTCACTATTACTGTGCTGTATTACTGTAAATCTTCTAATGCATACACTGATCAAATCCAGTGCAGGCACTGCTACTGTACAACCATTTTCACCGACTGTCATAATATTGGCGCTGCAGCTGTGTGTTAAGCACTGTTTGTTGAAACATGTACAGATTTTGAGGTTTTGCAATAATCACATTCAACATTTGCACGGAAGTTATAAATGTTGAATGTGATTATTGCACGCCAACAAAGCAGTTCAACATGCACATAATTTCCACCATATAATTTACCCTATAAGACAAATCAGGTATTGCGTAACATTTAAAACATAATTGTTATCAAATTTAGGCTATTTAATCTGGTTGCCGTAGGATATTACCATGTGTTCATAAAGATAAACAAACTAGAATTATCGTTAGCTGAAGTTTAATAGACAAAAGCGATATTATTTATGGCACTTACCATTGCCCCAACAAGAACAAGATGTAATATTCTAGACCGGCTTGACGGATATTTAATGTTTTCCATCGTTATAATTGTCAGCACTATATCGTATATTTAGTGAAATATTGAAAGAAGATTATAATGCCTAAAAGCAGTACCTTGACCTTGGGCCCGTCAGAAAAGACTGATTACAGGTGTATATTTTGAGCTCAAAGTTTGTTCAAAAAGTTTGACGCGTGGACGCACATTAAGTATTTTCTTTTTTTACTGTAAAATTCACAGTTGGTCGTAAAGTGTGTGTTTTTAGACCCGTTAGAAATATGGCAAAACTATAGATTAAACAATACTTGACCAAAAATTCACTTATATGCATACATTTTAATATATTTTGTCAAAATAGTCACTTTGACCCTCTCATGACAAACTCTGCCAATTTGCAGCTAACCATATTACAACGCTTTATGTTAACCGAGTATATTGCACCTTTGTACGTTTGCACTTGCGTGGTTATTCCGCTCGCTTGGAGAATTCCTTGAAAAATCGAGCAACCGCTCATAGATAATTTAGTTGTTTACGTACACCGCTTAACGCGCGAAATAATCTATGTACCGGGCAACATTTGATAAAACCAGGCCGACGGCACGAATTTTACTAGATTCTATACCAGTGGTTCGCGTACGCCGCTTACACTCATACAGGCCCGGTTAAGTTCCTGGCGGTGACCTGAGTTTATCAAATATTATACGGACTACAAATTAATTCGGACGTTACAGTGTAAAGTTTTCTACGAAAATGAATACTGAACTCATGTCCCACACAGTAGTCATCTATCAATATAACCTTGTGCACTACACTTTACAACAAATATTCCGCATGCTACTTGGAAATACCTGCTAATCAACTATTGGAAAATCAGTAAAAATATTGAAAAAATTTTTTACGGCTACTGAAACACTGCTGACCACGAGCATGAACATAGAGTGGTTGAGCAAAGAACACAGGTCCAAGACAGACATTACCCAACGTACAATTTGAAAAGTTTGACAGATCTAAGCTACGTTACAACAATGGATTTGCGATGATTAGATAATGGTGTTAGCACCAATTTTAAAAAATATTTATAAATATTTTATTTGACTATCTGAAGCTGCACACCGGAGTCAAAGTAAGCAGTCTACGCATATTTGTGTGGATCCTCATGAGTGAGGACACAACTACTTGCGATTATCAAGTAACATTCTATTCCGTTGAGCTAACGTTAATATTTATGTGATTTATTACGCAATCTATTTGATAACGTTGAATGGTGCTGTGGTATTTATCCGAAATTTGCATCGCGAACGAATCTAAATAAAAATTTTTTAGTACAATCAATATCTCATAAAAAATGAGAGTTGCGTTTTATTTCGTTTGCGTGGTATAAATGCTGTAAAACTCGCAGTAGATTAGCTGTTAAACAAGACGTGTGATCATGGTACGTGGTGTTTATACGTGCAAATGATTTTGATCCTGAATCCAAAACCTAAATTCGGGATCAGTGTGTTATCTCGGGTTCAGTTTTTCAATAACACTACGTTTTCCAATTTTTGTCAATGAGTGGTAATTTTGAGTTTGCTGATAATCGCTTATCTTACTTAATTAGGATATTGATTAGATTTCAATTTGTCAAACGTTACTCGTAGAAAGTAGGCATGTTCCGTTTGCGCAACTCTGAGTGATATCGATTGAAATGTTTTAATAGTTTATTTCTCATGTCTTTTTAACATAGAATTTTCATTAGATTGTTAGCAAAATACCATTATGATATAGGCTGTTGCGTTTTCTGCAAATGTCGCTTGTGCATCATGATAGTATGTATTATGATAAGCATCAGCAAGAGTGTATTGGGGCAGAGTATGGCACTTCCCTGCACTCATATGTTATACCGTGTTTGATGACACGAGCGTTTTCGGCCTTACCCCAACCCCCCAGTTTTTGTGGGGTCAAGATGCCCCAACACCCCCAGTTTCCGGGGGGTCGGTCGGACCCCCTACCCCAATTTCTGGGGGGTCGGTTTATAGGCAGCTGCTTATGAACCGACCCCCCCCGAGAAAAAACTGTGGGGGAGGGGGTCCAAGCTACCCCCCCCCAGAAACTGGGGGGTAAGGCCGAAAACGCCCGCGTCGTCAAATACAGGCTAACATATGAGTGCAGGGATGTGTCATACGCTTTCCTAATGCACTCTTGGTATCATCACTGTACCATCATTATCATCATTATCATTGTCATCATTTATCTTCAATGTGCCATCATCATCATCAATATAATCAATGTATCATCAGCTAAATTTAATAATCTCGCGCTTCAGGGAAAATATAGCATCTCACATCACTTGACCGTTTTTAAACACATAATGTTTAAAAACAAAGGCAAAAAGTTTAAAAATTCAAAAATTCGAAAAATATATAGAGTTATTTTCGCCTTTGCTGCACTATTTTGGCTTGTGTATAGAAAATAAATAAGGTTTATTTTTAAACTTTACCTATAAGTGTTAGATTCTGTACCGCCATGTATATTAAAAATAAGTAAGAAGATTATATAATATAAATTGGAATATAGAATTTCATTCAATGTGTGTATAAGGTACTCGTAGCCTATTTTCAGGAGCTGTTATAGGTTTCCAAATGCAGCACACTATGCGGACGTTACCATGTTTGTACATATATACTTGAGGTCCGAGATCCCTGAGGATAGCCGGGTCCTCTGGTTGGGGATTTGCTTACGAATTACCAGCTAGTATAGGTCTTTATGCGTGTTGAAACCACTTGAAAGGTTCTGAATTAAACTATCACCACTTTAACTGTATAATTTGGTACTATTGTAAAAAGATTCTGAGAATACATCCGACAAGCATTACTTCCAACTCGAAAATCGATACCTAAGAAGAAACAAAATAACCGATATCGATACGAATATTATATATCTTTACCGCAGCAGAATTAGACGATATTAAGTAATCCTAAAACACAGGTTCTCAGTAAAAATCTGTTTTACGATTCTCATTAAGTGAGTATGTCAGCAGTATTCAAGTTTTACTGCGACATGTGAATGAGCTTAAGCGGGTAAGCTTTCTTAGAAACATTAAATATATTATACAGTGTTTATTTTTTTTACCAGAAACAGAAAATGACGCGCCGGCTATGCGTTTAAAAGTGTGAACTTCCTTATTTGAACAAAATCGTGACCCACAATATTATTTTCGCCGCGAATAATGAACTGACACAGCGAATAAATTCGCATAAAAGCCGAGTTTTTATAGCGACATAACACCGTGATCAAAAAATTGATTTTTTAGCCAGAAAAAGATAACACATCAACTAAATTGGTTTAAAGTATGTGCTCTACTAGCGACATAAAATTGTGATCTACGATCGAATTTTTAGCCAGAAACAATAATGTTACACAGCGATTTAATACGTTCGAAGTATGATGTCCAATACGTCATAAAACGGTTGTGTAGAAATGAATTTTAACCATGAACGGTACAGTAACATAGAGAAGAAATTCTGTTTAGATTGTGATCCTACTTAGTGACATAAAATGGCGGCCCCCAATCGATGTTTTAAGCGGGAACAGCGAGGGGACACAGCGAACAATTGCGCCTAAAGAAAATTATTGCGTCAATAACAATGATTTATAATTGAATTTTTAGCTAGAAACAGTGAGATGACACAGTTAGTACTGACTGCCTACATCGAAGTTTACTAAAGTCAACATACAATTTTTAAAGAATGACAGCATGTAATCATGTATAAATTACATTATGGCATAAAACTATCTCTGAAATGTTAATAAATAAACGCAAAAATGATGTAACTCATAGAAATTCAAATTAACCTTTCTGATGTATTAAGTCCTCCTTTGTAAACGCAATTACCAACATTTAGTCAAGGTAGTAGCCGTCTAGATTAGACGTTACGCCATGTAAAACTTCTTGTTCAACGATCTTGATAATAGTTATATGTGACAGTTATGTAATATCTTTTTGTATATCAAATTGGTTTCACAGTTGAATTTGTGTTGACTATTTTTTATTAAGCCTTGCATTTGGTTTATACTACAATGAAAACTGTACACTTGTCATTTGCTACAGCGAATTGCTAGATAATTTACTAATTTTTTGTTTATGCCTTTAGCCTTATGATAAATTGCTGTGTTCAAACAAAATCATGTCTTGTTAATTTCAATTTTTGATGACACTTTCAATTTACTTAATTTTTTAATTGCAACATGTTGGGTCACAAAATTACAGCATTAACTTAAAGTAATATGCTACTGGCTAGTACAGTTTTTGCAGTTTAAAATTTTATGAGTTTAGGATGTAGTAAATTAATTATTCTATGCTTAAAACAACCATTTTTACACAATATTTGGACGTTTTATGCTGTTGTGTAACTGATCCGTTTTCCAGAGTGATTGAGCAATATATTATCTTGCCATCGTTTATTGATTGATGTAAAAATTTAAAGTTAACATATATTAGATTGAACTTTACATTGTAGGTTTTTGATGTAAACAAGTTTACAATAACAACCATTAGTTTTGTTAATACTGACATAAATTACAGTGACATTATGTAACATACTCGCACTGACACCACCAGCACACTTATCCAGCAGCATTTTTTTTAATTTAAGCAATAGAAGCCATATTTTGTGAACTGGGAACGACTGAGCCGATCTGATGATGCTCAAGGTAGGTAGTGTATATGGTACTCGGTGAAAATCGTACAAGTTTCATCCAAGTTCTACTTTAAAGAGGAAAATGGCTACAACTACGTTTCGAAGCAAAATCAACTCAATTCCTTAACATAATTCAAATGTTTTACAGTTGACGTACCTGCAGACTATATGCAATTGATGCTGATATATGCGAATAACAGCTTCTGCAGCAAACAAATCTCATACTCGTTTCAGGTATTAAAATATGTAAGGCATTTCGATTGAATACGTAAGTATGACTGTAATGATTCATGTGCACTTTACCATACTGCCGAACCCAACTGTGATCAACTACACATATATTTAAATGAGTTCAGGACAAAATGTTAAGAATGTATACAAAGACTGTATAATCAAAGCACATGTCGTTATAGCTGATCAACAATTCAACTAATTACACTATTTGAAAATCGTCGATATTGATTTTTACCTAAATCATAACTTATCTTCACAAGACATATATGTCATATCAGGTAGAATGGTAGGTCCGGAAATTACAGAAATAGATTGGGATAAGCAATCATTTTATCACGGACATACAGATATCTCTGTAGGCTTTACTTGGAGTAAAATATTTTCAGGCACAGATCAACATCCGGCTATGTTCAATGAGCAATAGAATTTAATTATGCACATATCTTTGTGTTGACAGTGCTCCGATTTTCCGTACAAACACTCAATCGATTTGTCACAAACCTGCCATCGAAATGGAACATTGTGATTTTAGTCATTTGGTATTTTAAGATATATCTTCCTCTCCGATGTCGCGAAACAAAAAGTTATCACTGTCACTATATTTGTCAAAATGGTAGTTTTCAAGCTGTGAGCACAAATTACAAACATTCAAAACAATTTTTATTTTATTTTAACTCATCTAGATTCTTGCTGGAGGTAAACAATTTGCTTTCAGTAATAAATATTTAACGTGTAGCTTTCATAGTTTTAAATCAACATAGTTTATCTAATAGTTTATTTTTGCTATTATAGAATGAATAGAACGTATTCGTTGACTAATCGCAACTCTATATATATGCGCCTTGTAGGTTTAAATCTGGAAATTCTAAACAAATTTTACAACCGATATTGCTTTTGCATTCTTACCATGTGTCTTACCAGATTTCGCATATTAACGGTATTGAGTACGATTTGTAGTTGTCAGGGCGCGCAAAATTTAGGCAAAAATAGGCAATATTTGCGGGAAAATGGGCAAAAATTGGGGGAAAATGAGTAAAAACGGGGTAAAATTGACAAAATCGGGGAAACTTGACAAAATATTAAGAAAAGCTTGAGTCCCAAAAAAAATTCAAAAATTTAATCCACCCCTTGACGAGCCATTTTCATCGACCAGCTCAGCTCCGCTAGGGAACTAGGGAAGCCAAAAGCTCCCCGAAGTACTCTTTATCCCCAGGTACTTCAAACATCGTGCAATACATGTAATTTAAACATTAAAAACACACTTACAGAAACAACTGTTCTGTCAGTCTGATAAAACCTTAATAGCAGAAATAAATTATCTGCATGAACTGATCGAAAAAATAATTACGCTCATCAACCTTCTTATTTAATGCAGCGTTTACATTATACAGAACCTCACATGTGAAAGTTTTGTCCACCCCGGGTGTCTCTTCCACCATCAATTATATGGTTTCTTGGACACCATGGTTTTTCTGATGGTATTTTCAGATAGTATACATAGGTAGTGTAATGTCGATAATAGTATGGTGTAGACTACACCATAAAATTTATATGGTGTTAGCAACACTATGTTGTTATTTATACGCAGTATAATGGGTTTGTGTATAATGTCCCTGACACCATCAGTAAAAACAAAGACACTATAGCTACGCTGATAGTGTCTCATATACCATCTATTGCATTATATAGCGTAGGTATATATCGTATACCACTGGATGGTGTGGTCTAGATCATTGGGGGATAAAGCTTTCACATGGGGGTCTTTTATAACGTAAACGCTGCATAAGGGTTTCAGTAAATTTCTACTAATTTCGAGAGTCTTTTACTACAAATTAATTAGTAACAAATTGAAAGTGTTACATCTTAGAAGAACATTCATATTTGCGTGAGGCACCAATTGTCATAGGACTTTGTAGCAGTCATCGCATCAGTTAATTTTAATGTCGTATTATTTTTCACCATTTTTTACTATCAACTGTAAATTGATTAAAAGTTAGCAATTAGTAAAAGCTCTTTTTAAAAGCAAAAAAAATCCGGCGGTAAAATCCATCGACATTGACGATAGGTCTAAGTGTCAGAAGTGCAAAGTATATAACATTCGAAAAACACTGATATTTGGATGAGGCAAATAAATAATAATTTGAAAGCTAAGGAATTCTGTTATTTTAAACAGTTACAGGTGTTGAAAATTCTTCATTTCGAAAGTTTCTTCTAATACGCTAGACAATGACGTTTCGTGAATGTTCGGTGGAATAACTTCTTGGTAAACATGGTGCTGGCCAACGTGTTTCTATTGAGCAACTCCCAGCATTAAGATGATTTAGTTTTACGAACATCATCTCGGCTGATTATTAAGCCGTTTCCAGCACAATAAATTAGTTATCAGTGAATCAGTGAGATGTCGTACAAAGCCACCCCGGTTTTTACATCCTGCATAAAATATCACGCATGCAATAACCAATGACGAAACCGAAATAAGGCAAACGAAAGTCACCAGAATCTGAAAGGCACACTTGCTGGTACAATAAGCGCCGTTGCTGTCGTCACTGATTCGCGATATTAGCGAGTCCGGCTTGAACCTGTTATGGCTTTGCCCTCTTGAAAGTTTGTGAAGTTGATTGATTTCTTAAACAATAAATAATCGAGAAACATTTCGTGGTTTTGAGGTTAATGCGGGTAAGCCCCTAACGACCCCCAAATATGCCAAACAAACTTTTAATCAAAATGTTCCCGTAGTTGTTTCGTGCTTACTATGTGAGAATGGTCTATGCTGTTTTAGACTGTTCGACTGCGGAAACTTTTTTCGCGAAATCTCGGAAAAGCTAACCGGTAACAGCCGTGAATTCGCTGCCCTTATTGCTAAACATGAATATACCTAAATTAAAGCTTGTATGGGTAGTGTGTTTGATTTCCATGATTCTTCCGAGTTTTTTCATGCTAATAGAAAATCAGGTTTAGCGGAAATTGGTGGCTCGGGTTACTTTATCGATGGATCTTAATCAGGTTCCGCATTAACATCGTTTTATATATACAGTCATAAACATTTTGAGTCTTTTTATTGCACATTCGTTGTAAAATGTTATAAATCCCCACAAACTAAGAATTTAATACCACATACAAATATTAATCTAACTTTGTGCCAAAATAAAGTATTTTAAACGTGTTACAATATAAACGCCTCTACATTCAAACAAGGATAAAATAACGTTATTAACTATATGGGTTATCGTTTGCCTAGATTTGGCAAACAGGCTATGTCTGAAGTTATTTGATATATTATGCGCAGTTTGTGTTAAAAGAGATCTAGAATTTTACTTTTCCTACCGCGTCCGTACGTTGTTTTGCCACTATTCGTTGTATGGTGTCTTCGACGTCATAGTACTTTTTGTGCTTCTGTAACATGATATATTTACGTACCTAGTGTAATTTTGACAATGGTATGATGGTATATTACACTGTCTAATTTTTTGAAATAAATTTTTTGGTGAGTCATCTACACACATTTTATTATGTGCATTGCTTGTGCATTGTGTTTCTCTATTGTGTCCTTGTCACCTTCACGTCAATTAATTGCAATAGGTAAATTTAGACACATTACTTAGATTGGTGGTGTCTCATGCATCGCCTGTTTTATTATATAGGTTTTCACTGTATGCAGTTCCATAATACGGTGCAGACTATTGCACACAATACTTACACATGCTGTGTGGTTTATAATGTAAACGATGCTTTGTCATACTGAACAAAATATTTAAACATTTAACAAACTGTTATATGTATAACCTGATCTAGTTGTACCTATGGCCCTGAGGATTTTTATAATTTTTGGTTATCTTTATCCTTATGATTTTTGCAGCGATTTGCAGCGAAACTTATTCATATTATCTCAGAGATATACCATATTTATAGAATTTTAACCAATTTGACGTTAGTTAAATAAGGCAATATAATAATTTATTTACAGCTTTACTTCTCAAAGAGACCACAGAGAGTATTTTATTAATATCAACTCAAGATTTCCACGACTGTTACAGTGAAAAACACAACGTGGTTTTTGCTCAACTAACCGTCTATAGTGTCAGTCACATATTCTTCGCCATCGATTAATACCCGAAGCCACGTTGTTTGAACGTCCAGTGTTAGCACCTCAGCGTCGTCAATGACGTCGTTATCACCATAATTTTCGGTATCAGCAGACCGTTTGCCACGTCCACGTCCTCTTCGACCACCTCCACTTTTACGACTAGCCGGTTCTTTCGGGTTCGATTCGGACACCTCAGCAGGGTCAAATTTTCCAGTAATCATAGTTTCGCCGGTTCCTTCACATGTCTTAAATAAATAGACAAAGCTTTTACCAGGCTACAGAATACAAATAAGATTCCGCGTTGTTAAGCAGCCATCAATAGATTACTAAACTAATGCGACTAAGCTTTTTCGCGCTCAAGACTAACATATTTACACAATAATGTCAAAAGTAACATAATTTATATAAATTCTGATACTATTAAGTACAACTTCAAGCACAGTGTTGAAAAGAGTTGGTTAACTGAGTGATAGTCCAATTTTGGGTAACCCTTTCTTTTTTCAACTAATGTGTATTTCGTTCAGTCTTGAGCAAACTATTACCGCTTTGGCGGACTGAACCTGGACTGTTTTGGTGCTAGCCTCGTACGCCAGGCACTAGGCTATCTAGGAGGTGTTGCTAGGTTCTTTATGGCATCTAACAAAGCGATGAACAATAGCGTATGTGCAAACGCATGCTGCACGACAAACTCGTTTGTGCATCGCGGCGCAATGCACGCGATGACAAATATGTCAATTTAAGAACATGAAGGGGTTTAGCACATACAATTAACATTCGATATTAACTGCAATAAATTGCTACTTTGTCAATTTTTATATCAGTTTAGGAAAACAATAGTCTACAGCAACAGATAGAGCTTAGGGTCGTATTAGATTATAGATAGTTAATTTGGTTTTCACATTCTGCAGAGAACTAATATAAGCATCAGATATACATGGGCGAAGTACGAAATCATGAGGGAGCAGTAGCGGGTGCCCCGGGAGAAGTCGCCGTCAAGGAGGAGTCAGCCGGTCGGCGGGGAGATCAGCCGGTCGTCGCCATGGAGGGACATGTATGAAATCAGAGACACAGTTATCTCGAGTATCTAATTATATAAGCAGAATGAGAGGATGCAGACAAGTTTCTGAAACGTCCGTGGCGTACAACTGCGGGCAACATAACGTTGCCTGATGCATCAGGTGATATGTAATACAACAGTGTTCAATTCGATAATTAATCGCTTAAAAAAGAAATGCTCAGAATCACGCGCATGTCGAGACAACTTTTACATAGTTTCCGCAACGTCCGTCGCGATGAAGACATAACGATATTTGGCAATGGAAGAAATGCTCTGTGACATCGGAAAATCGGAATGCATGAGTTTCCACCGTGGCTGACATATTTGTGTCGGCGTATTGGAGGTTGTTCATAATATATTTGTCAATTGAACACCTATAACAGTAGAAAACTTTTCTAAACTATAAATACAGAGGCGCGGAACAAGTGGAACAGAATTGAAATCGCCCCCACCCCGTGGATTTTAAGAGGTACGAGAGTCATTTCGTCCGCACCATTGAATTTTAATCATTTTCGAAAAATCGTCTTATCTAAGAAAATTTTACGACCCATTAGCTCACTGGAAAGCTCATCAAACGCACGCCGTATACATCGGCTAACAGTGTTTGCTCAGTAGATTTACAGCGAAATAACAATTTTTTACCGAAAAATTGATAGTGCTCGTCTCCCAACTTCAAATCGACTTCTTATTTTATATTTTATACATATATTTTATACCGTTGACTGATAAACAAACCACAACAAAATACTGCAAAGCGTGCCCCAACTAGTCCAAAATCCTTTCCGCGCCCACATATATAAACTATACACTAAATGTCTAAAGTAAGGGCTTAAAGGATGGAATAGCTTAAATTAAAAATTATTAGTACCAACATTGTCAAAGGTGTGGGTACGTTTACGGAAGTTTTTAACAAGTATCATTAAGACTTTGTGCTCGTTGTTTAAGAATGTTCACTATTTTTACAAATTATTTATCAGTAAACGCGAGCTTACAGTTTGGTTTTATATGTGCTATACCTTTTTATTAATAGTATGCGTTTTTTAAATAAAAATACAAAACCTATGATAGCAGCAATTATGCCAGCTACTAAAACGGATATTAATATTAAAATGTTTTTATTAAATATAATTGTTCTGCTTAATAGTATACGTTTTTTAAAATAGAAATACAATCCTACGATAGCACCAATTTTGCCAGCTACTATTAATATTAAAAAGTTTTTATTAAATATCTACCTGGGTTTTAAAAGTTACACCAAGCTAATCATTTTGCGTGATAAATGATGTGAGAATTAAAAAATCCTTAACTTTACGCCATTTGAATTTGGCGCAGATGAAATGCAAAGCGTCAAGTGAAATTCTTCACAAGGGAATAGAATCAACTGTTTGAATGTAAGCTGAAATAGACTGTGTGAAGCTGATAATGCATAAACATTCGGGCCAAAGTAACACTGAGGGGCGGAAATAAAATGCAGGCCACGCCGTTCTCGATATACTAAACCTAAGCCTTAGTCTTAGCCTAAGCTAAGGTCCTTATATGAGACATACACTAAGCCTAAGCCTAAGTCGGGGGGATCCCACCCTCGAACCCCCGCTCTATGCTGTTCTTTTTTCTAACGTTATAAGGTACCGCCCATCGGGGTTACTTGGGCCAACATTCGGATTTTCACAATATGGCAAAGAAATTCATCCGTGTCTAAAAACAAACATTTATCTTCTTAGTATTAACGGTGAGTATAATTGACAAACTGCGTGAAGGCCAACATTCAAAAAAGTTTGAAAAAATTGTAATTTTTAAAATGAATACGTATTTATGCACATAGCAATTGCATTGTTCTATATTTAAGTTTCCTGTGGTAGAATTTAGTCGCTGGTGTTTTTGCTGCATAATTATTAATTTCAGCTTGTACATCTTTCAGCAGTATATTTACTATCTGCTAGCGCGCTGATATGTACGTAAATATCAACGCCAAGTCCATGGTTTACAGATAAAATATTCGATGAATTCGTATGAATATACACGACGTTGAATTTTTTTACATATTCTTTGCAGCAAGTGGTTAAGTGGATCGCATTTTTAAAACGCATATTAATTTTACTAATAGAACTGTATTGTCGCATGATATCATTTTTACTAAAGAATATCAGGACAATCACAAAAATAAAAAACTTTTCATCAACACCGCGTTTGATTTGAAGCTGACTACTCAACCTTCAAAAATCAGTCATTCGTCTAAAAGCAATTAATGGCGTTACAACAGTATAAACGTGACACGTAAATTGACGCCAGTTGAAGTATTTTAATTAATACTTTTAATGTATCGTGATTAAGCAATACAAACCCTTTATCGTCAAGCACTTGAATACGCTCTCCTTTTGCATTGTCCACGGTACAACCAAATACTCGCATTGCATATAAATCTCTCGTTTGCTCTATAAAGAACCAATATATAATATGTGGTAGATATTTTATGCTAAAGAACCAAAATATATGATTTACTGCAGCATGTGTCTTGTTACCAAAAATATCTTCACATATTTTCCAGGATTATAGGTTTCGCGGTGTCTAACCGATTACTGTTGTGATAATATTTTCACGTAAATTTCATGGCAAACACTACAGTAATAATGACATTGAATTCGCAAGGATTTGGACTGTCAGCACGATGCCAATTCATGATGTCATTAAACAACTGCTATATACTTCAAAACCATTAAATTTTAAGCCGTAATCGAAAAGAAACATAGAAATTCCTCAGGAAACGACCTCTAACTTTACTGCATGATTATCAATTATCTATCGATTAAATAAGCAAATTAATAGTAACAAGCATAAAACATCACATCCTATCTTGGGAAGGCAAAATTATCGGGGCGTATCGGCTGCGGTTGAAATTTGTCGGACTTCGAGTTATATCGAGTCAGGTAGGGATCAGGTATCAGATCGATCGGGTAGGCCCTCTCAAACATATAATTTAGGCTAACTGCAACGAATAATGAACAATACCAACTATGTACTCGAAAGGGCATATATTCGAAGCAGTAGTACCTGTAAACGATGTGGTTGCGATGTGAGTCATATCATCATCATAGCACCAGGCAATATTCGATAAACACTGGCTGACAACCTACAAACAGCCTACTCACTAGTAATAATTGCAATTCTTTAACAGCCGCCAGCCGGTTATCGGGTATTATTATTGTGTGGGACCGGTACGGGTTGGGTATGGTTACAGTCTCTCTAGTTCTGTTACAGTCTCTGTTCGAGCTAGGTTGATATTTTTTAACCCGATACAATATCTATTGCAAGCGTTAGCAACATATTAAACTTTCACTTTCTCTTAACGTTTAAATATTATCTATGTAATGTCTTACGATCTCGGTAATTTCTCTATGTGTTTACCGTCTGGCATTTACCAGAACCATGTTTTGGGCATGCGGTGAAACGATAGCAACATTATATTAGCTAAATAAAGTGGATGATTGAGACCGAATTTTATATTGTTTAACAATTTTTATTTAATATTGCGAACTAATGACATCCATTTCCTATTAGACAATACATGTTTAATGCATCAACCAGTAAAATATAGCAGCAATTTCTTGGGAAATCAAATATATTGTGTTTTAAAATAATCCTACAGCTAGTACAAATCTAACCATTATCGCACTCCCAAACGTGGAAAAGAGGTTCGCCAAGAATAACGTATTGCGCTATTGGACCTGTAGGCGATTCCCGATGGACTCTGTAGTTGCACGAGGGAACTGGAATGACTTGTGTCAGTGGACTAAAAATATCTATATACTTGCGTACATATTGTTGTGTGTTCTACCTTTTCCAGCGTTCAACAGATCCTGATTAAAGAGGAATGGGCGACAAAACAATATCGATTTATATCGATTGCTACTGTATAGTATATATAATAAGGGTATAATGCAAGTCATATATTACACTTTGTGTATGCTTCGTGTAGATTTCTGGATTTGATGATGAAAAAATATAATTGTCCTAATGCGTGAGTACACTTTAGGTGCATACCGCAGGGTTGTTTTTTTTGTCAAAATCACGAAATGCATAGATCGTGTTCACATTTCTGCAATCGGTGTTCGCCTTTTAGTGATCTCGAACACGGACTATGTTATGTACAAACGGAATTTGCCTATGCGCACATTTTTTCATTTCGGACTGTTGTCCACGTCCACCAAATGACATGCTGATTTGGACAGCTATGTTCGTGGTCCATGTGTGTATTGTAATATACGCCCGTATCTGTTGCTATATCACAAACCTTTGATTGAGTACGTCAGGAAAAATCCATGTTCGCGTGCACTCATGGTTTTTAAACTGACATGATAAAAGAACAATCCAAGTATACGTATCTAAAGTGGACTCACGCATAAATTTCATAATAAGTTAACTTCAGGCCAAATTTTATCTAGCACAAGAAGCATGACACCAAATTTAAGTTGGTTAGAACATTCAAGGCAAAAATTGTTCAAGACAAAAATTCTTGTTTTTGCTACCAACGTTTTTGGAACATTATGAACCTGAATTCTAATATCGACTTCATTTCAGCTATGAACGTTGATATAACGAATGATTCACTTTGAAACTAAATTGACCAGTTTGCTACATATCATTTTATTACTGGAACACATTTACAGGCGCGAAATTAAGTAGAAAACCTAAGCTATTGCTAACAAAAATTTTATTTTGTTCTGCGTGTTCGTCCGTTGGTACTACAGTTAGATGAAAATTAATTTTTGTTTACAGATGAAGAAGTTATTTCTGTTCGATATAACGGATTGTCATCAATTAGCAATTTTGCAATTAGCAATTTAACAATTTTGAAATGTATAAGCCATGCACATAATTTGTCATTTTTATTAAAAATTTCGGAATAGTGGAATAGGTATGAGAGCTCAATGTATTATACAAAATTTTACTACGATTGATACTATTGTAAATAGATCATGAGTGTAGCTGCAAAGCTTTGTAATAACGACAGACATTGTTTTTGTACCGAACGTAGTTTCATTATGCTTAAAAAAGATACTCACAACTTTAGGGTACTACTATGAACTAGAGAGCTGACATAACATACTAATATGAACACTGCCGATATTATCAATATAGTTAATTAATCGAGGAGTAACACAGCATAGGCTCACCGCAGACACATGCTTTTCATACAAAGCAGGGATTCAAATTCTTAGTATTCATAAACAAACTCATAACATTAACACTAGTATTGACAACACTGAACTAAAACATTTTATATCTAATGAAAACAGTTCCCAGCATTGATAAAAGCAATAATAAATGTACTATTCTGTACCGGACTAGCTTAGGCTTCCACCGTACTGCCACGTAATAGATAAAATACCACATTGACGAACCTTACACCTAATTTACTATGTACGACCTTTTTTGCTTCCATGAAAAAGCATTCCACCCGAATTACACGATCAACCTTCGTGCGGAAAAATGGATGGAATTTGACGACAATTGTATTTTCGATGTAAACTCCGGGTGGAGATAACTGAAATATTTTATTATATATTGTAAATATATAATGCAAAGCGTCAAGAATTGACGAAATCCCAACTACTGTCACGACAGTAAAACGTAGTGCGCCATTTGTACGTAAACCAAAATATTATATGACCCCTATCATAAAGTATATACCCAGTATTTTCGTAAAAAGAATTAGTTTTATATGTCCAGGGTTCTCTAAATCTTAATCATTCAGTAATACT
This sequence comes from Trileptium ribeirensis, assembly GCA_030248225.1. Taxonomy (NCBI): domain Eukaryota; kingdom Metazoa; phylum Nematoda; class Enoplea; order Enoplida; family Thoracostomopsidae; genus Trileptium; species Trileptium ribeirensis. Next base: position 26,716 of record JASANE010019106.1, read on the forward strand.
CACGATTTTGCATAAATGAAGTATATTTACTTGAAATAGTACTCAAATTTTAAAAGAAAATGATTTTATATTATAGCGCTATCATAACTCGCTATCATAACTCTTCGGAGCGCTATCATAACTTCGGAGCGCTATTATAACTCGCATCATGGTTAGTTTCTGACCGTTACCTGTCCTCAGCAGCGTGACAAAAGTTTTTTTGTGGTAACTGTTTTAATATTTGTAAATATTAACACACACTTTTTTGTAACTTAGTGATACGCGCGTAGATTAAACACGGTAATATCAAAATTCGGATGTTATTAGATATGGTACCCAAAAATTATCTGTAATTCTAAACCTATTTTTTACATTATCTAAATTATTTCAAAAGCCCATGATACACCCTTGAGAAAAAGTGCGGCAGCGATGTCACACTACGTCAAATGCGCAGTGAGATGACGTTGAGAATTTATATATGATTTGTCCAACCTTTTCGGGGACGGGGTGCAAATTTACAAAATTTCGTAATGTCTTCCAACTTTCACCTTATTCCCACACCTTTTCTGTTGGCTTTCTTCCATTTTCTATTTTGTTACAACCCAAAATTTTGCCCTAAAAGCCTCCAACTTTTGCTATGTCCACCAACTTTTTCCAATTCAAAACAAAAGTGGTGGATAGAGATGTATAGTTGAGGGGACACGACAAATGTTGGAAGGTAAGAACAAAACTTGGGAGACAAGATAAATGTATAAAATTTGTTCCCTTTTTTAAATGTGACACATGACACAAAAATCTACCATTCAACAATATAATGTACGTAATGTAGTGTGACATAAGTGTAAGGTTCGGTTCCCAATAGTACATCGTAAATTATGGCATATACGCGCATATGCTTACATCAGGAATAATTGTGGAAAATAATTTTAGTTGAGCACTTGGAGGAGCCGCAGCTCATAACTATTTATTGGTTTTTGTTAAGGAATTGCAATATCAGCGCTCGGCGCAATGTTGTCTTTGTTTATGGACATTAGATAATCTCAAAATATCAAAAATAATAGAAAAAGCTTTTTAGGAGTGTTGCAAAAACATGAACTTTTGTTTGCGTAATGTTTTGTAACCTAATTACTACTGTTTTGAGCAATTAGGTTCACCTATGCATATGTTAACCAATGTCTAGATTTTAGTGAAAGGCGCTTAGAAATATCATCGAAGATTAAAGTAAAGCGAGAAAAATTTTACTGTCATCTCTGAAGAAAACAATACGTGCGCCACCAATAAAGAACTGAAATTCGGTTAAAATTTTAATTAGACTTATCAACACAGAACTAGGATACGAGGTACACAAAATGAAAAAGTTTAAAAATGATGAAGATTTCTTATGGCCTTAGGTGTGGTAATAATATATGTATATATAGATTATATATATCTAGATATATTATATATCTATATATAATCATATTATTATATATTATCATATTATATGTCTATTATATTATTTTGTTATAGATATAATATATAAATGTAATGGTATGAGCTCACAATGTATTCCAATTACACCAACAACTTCACATTATATTGACATTTGGCGAGTAAACGCTGTCTGTGACATAAATGCTGTTTGGGTTAGACAAATATGATACAAGAAGCGTCTAAGGTGCATCTGATTAGAAGGGTAGATTGTCTCGGCGATACAGTTTAGTGACTCTAAATTCCACCTTCCCGGATTTTTGACAATTTGCGATAAATTTTCCTCAATTTACACAAAGGTTAGGGGAGGGATCGGGAGCGTAGCATTGAGGGCGGTACCCCTACCCACCTATTGACACCTACGCCATAAGTCGGTTTAAAGAAGTAGCGGAAAGTACGACAGTAGCGAATTGTCATTTATTTATATACATGGTCTATTAAGAAATATTTGACTGAATACTTACCAGTTACTCTGAGCAGTTGAGTATTTGCCTTAATTTACGAAATTTCAAGCCAGATTAGAAGTACTGCTCCCAAGTCATGGACCATGCACTGTAGCAGGACTTTTTAATAGACAGTCGCCAATAATAAGTGTATTTTATAGAAGTGAGTACACCCGACTAAACATAAAAACCTAAAGACTTTCGCTCTCTGATTTGGTTAATTTGATCATACCGATCGCCGTTTAACCGTGCCACATTTTGCAAAATCAAGTTTCATTTTGAATACAGTGTCTTTGCCGTTGCCATCAACAGCACAATCGCTTTCTTTCGACTGTCCTTGGATAAAAGCAGCTCCTTCGAACGGATTTTTCGTTGTTCCATTTATCATAAAATGAATGTAATAACGGTGACGCAGCTGCATGGCGCAACTTCCTAACACCATGCCCATACGACCCCGGCTATCGTAACCTCAAGGGCGGACCCTAAGTTTTCTATTTTAGCCACTTTTCTTGGTCAGACCCAAGAAGTTACGGAGCTTAGCAGGCCGCAGGCGCGCTTCACGGGGTGTGTTCGGACCCCGCCCGATTGGTTGCGCACGTGTCTAGTATCTTGGCATGATTGCTGAGGTCCCCCAGGGAGGTTGACACCGAAACCTGCTCACAGGTCATAATGTCAAACCGATATTCCCTGTCCTAGTCTAACGGAAGTTGTTTTATCTAACATGATATGAAGTGAAATGCGTGATAATTTAGCTTTACGATTTAAATTTTAAGTTTCACCTAGTTTATCCTCAGCAGAACACTTAATCAGTTGTAGCCATATGGCCCCCACAGGGTTCCGACGGACCCTGAAACGTTTAACGTCGGCTGTTCCAGCTTACAACTTGATCTCCTGAGTGCGTAGATATCTAGAGGTAACGTTTTCCAATAAAGTTTTATCTTCCGACCGAGTGTAACTATTAAGGCAATAAAATTCATAAGTAATTCGTTGGACCATTCTCGCTGCAATACCATCACTCTAGCAGGTCAATAATGGTGGCGGACCGCTCGTGTCAGGGCTTGGGGTATTCTCGTCCGCAAGCCGTGGCACGAAGGGCCGGCCCGTCCAATTGGACGTCCTTATCACGCTAAGAATCCAATAACACGGGCGCGTCAATTGATTTTCAACAATTTATTCACAAATGAAGTACAAAGTCAATTAATAATGGGCATTGGGTAAAGTACACGTGTAGTTTACAAACGATGACAGTAATACGCTACCCGTCCGAGTATTCGTCCCCGTGTCTAATGCGAAGGAGGAGAGAGAGGCGCGAGCGAGGGCGTTCCCGGCTGGGCCGGACCAGAATCTATATATATCCGAGGCGTTCCACGTCGAACATTAACTAAGTCCGTTGTCGCTCGGGCTATGCGTCTGGCGTGCTTCGAAGTTCGCTCTCAACAACGTGCGGCGATGCCTGCAATTCAAGCCATGCGGGGAAGGGAGGGGTCTCGGTGTAGCAATGACCGGGCATGAATTCGGGTACGGAGAAAACAGGGGCCTACCGTACAAGATAAAATTTAATCATGGTAATAAAATCAAATATGGTACACGGCATAACATTGTCCAGGCAAATGATGACTTATAAATGTCAATAAAAAAAACTATCAGTCACGGTTTAATCAACGAGTCGCCTACATCTCGGTCCAAAGATAAAATGCGGTCCGCGTGCATTTCCCGTCTTACAGATGCTGCCTAGCGTCTCTAACAAGTCACTCCTTTCATTCCATCCTGAGGCCAGGTTCTTTGTTAATCCTGCATTTGCTGTTGTCTCAACAACTTGAATAATCCAGCTGGGAATTCGACTATCCTGGGCCCTAATAATCGATAACCGGTATGCCGGTAGTGACGCGGCCGATTTTGGTGGCTGAGTAGCCCTTGAACTATGTTATATCAGGAGGTACTCCTGGCTACTATTCCGATCGCCTACATGGACGGGAGGCACGAGCAATTGTTATCCCTAGCGATTTCCTAGGCGACCGAGGCCGCACTTTTAACTGTTTTGACATACTTTCGTGCCCGTCCCACAACTGGGACTCGCTTCGCCTAGGGTGGGTTGGGGTTGGTTGCTTTGGGGGTTGTTTCAGTTGGTGCCTTTCTTTCCTGTTTTCTTGCTTTGTTTCTTTGGTTTCTTTCGTTTCCCTTGTTGCTTTTTCTTTGTCTTGCCGTCCTCTCTCTATCGCTTATCCTATTGCCTTATTGCACTGTACACATCGAAATTGTACAGTGTCTCAACTGCACTGTCGAAATTGTGCAGTTGAGTTATCACCAAAATTTTAATGAATTTTACCAGAACTCGATAGTCGAGTGGATAATACGGAAAAATCTGCAGCGGACTTAAATTCTCCGTGCAGGATCTAAACCTAACGGGGGAAAATGAAAAAGGAGAGAGAGAAATAGTGCAAAAGCTGAATCGGGGCATACATAGTACATAGCCTAACGGGCAACCAGGGATAAAAATAAAAACTGCTTAAACTCAGCGATCAAGTCGCTCCAAAAAGAAAACGGGGTTTTGCACTTGCTCGGGCTGAGGTCAAAACGATTCGCGAAAGGTCGCGGTTTTCCTTTAGTGAAATGAGAGTATAGTAATTTCGTTTTGAGCTCTGAGCACTCTAACGTGCTTTTGGAAGAGTTTCAGGTGGCCGATGCTGGGCAATTTTCCAGGCCGTTGGTTCCTTTTGAGAGCTAGTCGTATCCGACGTCCTACCATTAGGCTTAACCACGTAAGCGTTTTATGTTCAACGTTAGTAAATTTAGCAATCGGGCCGATCCGATTTCGAAGCAAATCTCGCGGAACGAGCGCCTAGTAAATTCGGTCCTGAGGGGCTCTCGAAGACTCACGAAGTCGGGAGTTGAACCCTATGTAAAGCTGGTATTAACCGTCCTAATGGTGCACAAATCAAATACTTGCAAAATCGTGTAAACGCCGTATTAAACTCGCTCCTTGCGGAGTGCCAATACCTTATGCTCACGCTGAAGTCGCCTAGAATTTGTTCAGTCTTTTGTATTTCCTCAAATTTTCTTAACTCAACTGACAAGATAAATTTTAGGGCTTTCTAAAGCCCGACAGAGGCTAATCCTCCGTCCCTAACTGCAACGTCAGTCCGAGCTCAAGCAGCGGCATGAGCATCGAACGGTCTACTAAACTGTAATTTTGTAAACCATAAGCCTAATCAGAAACAAGCGAACAAGCGAATCCTTATGATTTCGTGGTAAAGTTTTACCGTGGTCAGCTCAGGAAAATTCGACAGCCCTAACTCAAAAGCGAGAAGTCATGAAAAACATGGACGAGAGGCGTCCATTAGTGATTTGTCTTACCTATGACCACGGGGAATCGGAATGACTTCGACTGTGGTGCCTATAATTTCGTACCCTCCGTGCAATCGCTCGAAGCGTCCAAAACAGAACTCGACTAGAGGAGGTTTGTCAAGGGCCATGTAAAAGTGTGACAGTCTAACGTGGGTAAACAAGACGTCCTCCGACGGGCGTCCAGTCGAACTACAGAAACTAAAATCGTACTCCGACTAAGTAAACTTCGATGGTCTGTTACAATGTGATCTGGGGAAAATAAACCCCCATACGCCTGGTTTACTTGCTGACTTACAAGGTTCGGTCCGGGACAGCAACTGCTAGTCCCCTTCCGCGAGACGTAAGGTGTCTGCGCGGGTCCTCCGATCGCCGGTTTCCATTCCAAACCCAAAGAACAAAAAGCACAAGAAAGCGAATAAACATTACAAAACTGTATTAGAAAACTCAAGCGTCGGAGCCGGTCAGTAGAGTCGACCGAACTCCGCGCTGCCGAAGTCAAACTGATTCGAAGAGACGACGTGGTAGTCGTCGCTTCAAAATTTTCTGCTATATTGAAGCATGGCGATTTTGTCGCCATCCAATCGGCGTTGTTCTTCTGACGCCCACTTTTTCGAGGTCAAACCCGGGCGCCCAATCGAAAAATTCCCCAACTTTTATCTTTGACAGCTATCGTAAACCCTGGGTCCCCTTTAGAGAGAGTCGGCTTCAATCGAAATCGCCGACATCAAATTTGAACCCTCCGAATACTCGGAGGTCGACCATCTGTGCTTTTTTAGCTGAAACTCTGATGTAACCTCCAAAAGTTATGTCAAGAATATATTTGGAGATCATTACTCAGATCACTTAAGCTCATTACTTAATCCTAAATCGACTGTTAAAACCCCAACTGTTCTACAAAAATGGTTGGGTCACCCGTCAAATTTCAAAATTTTAAATCTTTTCCCGTTATAAAGTACTTGGAATAAGCTTGGATATGTCTTCTCGGTGATCTGGTCCTCATCCATCAAATTTCCCCCAGCTAACTCGCCGATTTAAAGCCAAATTTCTGCTATTTAGCGAGTTAGCTGCCTCATCCATCACTTAATTAAGCTTACTTGGAGGGCATCTGGGGCTAAATTTTACCACCCTATCCATGGATAAACGTGCTAACATTGCACGTTTATATGTTGGCTTACAAGATAAAGCCAAACATTCCTAGCATTCCACGCTAATGGCTTTTCAAATATCCCGACAGGACGTCTTTAGACGTCCCGAAGGGGGGAAACCTAAGACGGGAATGAGCTGATTTCGCGACCTGGGACGCAGCACATTCCTACGTATTCTCTGAACTATCCGGGGTCCTATTCAGGAACTCCCGGAGCTCGTGGGAGGGCCCTAAACCTACCCCCCGTCAGTCCTACTCCTATGCGTCCAGTCCGTCCGTAAAACGTAGATATTTAAGAAAATTTTACATGTCCGTCCTCGTCTGTCCTGTTTTTTGTGTCCTTTTACATACTATATATATATATATATATATATATATATATATATATTTACATACATACATGTATCTGTATCCACAAACACATATACATACAATACTCATGAGCACACATTACACATGAGACACACAGGCGACCTGAGCGACAGAAAGGTCGCTCAAGTTCACACTAGAAACACGCAGAACCACAACAACGACAATAACAACATCAACACAACAGCACAGCAACCACAACAACAACAACAACAACAGCAACAACACATACACACACACACACACACACACACACATGGCGACGGCAACGACGACAACCGACCAAAAGAAGTCGGTTAAGGAGAGTGGAAAAGGAAAAAGAAGAACGAAAAAGAAAGGCACGGGAAGGGTGTCGGGACAGGGGGTTCCTGAGGGCATTCCGAGGGGCTGGGGCGAGATTCGGTCCCAGGACGAAAAACGGGGCCGAATGATACCAAACACGAGGGGGTTAGACGCAGTGGCGGGTCAGGACCCAATTTTGGGTTCTGACATATATTAGCATACGGGGTTTCAGCGGGCTCTCCCGCTCTAACGGTTGGGCGGAGCGACGCCCGCCGGGCATCGTTGAGCTCGCCTTGAAAAGGCGATTCAAACGAGGGGTGTTTTCCCTACCTTAACGGCAGCGGGTAGGGGTGCACTAAAATCACGACGGTCGAAGGCCGTTAAAGAGAGTTTTGGCAAAAAGTGGGGGCGCGTTTTCGGCTCTCCCGAGTTAACGGGGCGGCAGATGGAGACCCGCCGGGCATCGTTGAAGATGTCTCGACGAGGCGAATGCAATGAGGGGCATTATGCCTACCTTTGAGTTGGGGTTAAATTTTCGGTCGGTCTGTACCCACTTGCAGTCGGTATGCCAAATTGGGGGGCACCTTTTCGGTCATAAGAGGCTAACGCGCAGGCGGACAAAGACCCGCCGGATATCGTTGTGCTCGCCTGGAGCAGACAAATAAAATGAGGGGTCGCATGAGCACGTTTAGGGTCTGCGGTCAAATACGGAGTTGATACAAACCGAAGGAATTTTATGTTGAATTTTCGTGGTACATTATGAAACAAGGAAGTAAGCTATATGGCAGCGGGAGGACTGGTCAAATCGAGACCCGCCTGGTCTCGTCAGATGCCTGAATGGATACAGTACTCAGAAACACGCATACTTTCAATCAATGATCCGATGGTCACCAGAAAAACCAGTTGTTAGGGTGCGGGTCAGGCAATTTTGGGCGTCAACGGATATTATAAAAATAAAAGTTCTGATACGGTGGGGACGGGAAAATAGGTATACCGAGGCACAAAGATCAGGCAGCACACACATATCTACATATATATACATAACTATATATTCATATATGCCTATATCAGGTCCATTCGGGACCATGGTCACCAACCAAACCTAGCGTAAGTATTGGCTGTTGATTGAATGTTTGCCTATTTGTCCCCAGGGTATCTCGTGAAATCCTCCAGCGATTTGCGATGTCTTGGGCTCGTTCGAGAGCCCAGAAAATTCTCTACCGAAAAGTACTCGGGGCATTTCCGGTAAATCTGAACCGTTGGACGGTTACGGGCCGATAAACAGGCCCGAGGTCCGTTATTTACGAATAATCGGAAACTACCGTAACCCATTTGTTTTCAGCTTACTTTTGCGACCATTAAGCCCTGGTTCGCTCAAACCAGGTAAACTTGATGGTCTTGATTCTGATCACTTCCCTTCCCCTTAGATTGTCAAAGGCCTCCTATTCCCGGACGGTCTAAATTTTGAATTTCCAATAGGGAAATGGGGGAACCGGTCGAGTTCCGTTCAAATTCCTTGTTTTAGCGCCAGTTAAAGGCTCTCTCCTGTTTTCTTCTAAATTTGAACCTTCGCCGTAGTCAAACGTCCTGGGTACCTGAGTGACTCCGTCCTACAGAATACACAATTATCACGAAATATGCAAGGGCATAAAATAATGGCAAAACACACTTATAACGGCATAGATACATCAATACAGCAATACTACCAGAACAATTTCCAACGACCATGGCACCCGGCAACACATGAAAACTTAGTTCCCGTAACGGTGTCAGGTTCGATTTAAGGCGCGTTCAGGCCATTTTAACACCGCAGTCATGTAAAATAAACGTAACGGGCCGGAACGAGCCTGTTACAGTACTTTTGAATTTTTCCAGGAGCACCGTCCGCATGGTGAGGGAGTACTGGGCGGAGGCGCTCGGTTGTTTTTTGAGTCTCAGGAACTTTTGTTTGTTCCTACGGGAGATG
>JASANE010019108.1:0-18168 GCA_030248225.1 Trileptium ribeirensis
CTAAAATGTTCCGCGCGCAAAGCACCAACGTGGGGTACCATCAGGGAGTACAACAGGACCTGGAAGAGGGACTTCGAACCTTAGGGGTAATCGCTGAACCTGTACTTCGGCATGTGTTTTATTGGCGTGTGCAATCGTGCAGTCATTATATATACTGTGTTTGCTAATTTTTACTCAATGTTGGCAGTAAAAATTTTTGGTCATTGTAGTATAGAGGAGCTCTGCAACACAGTACCAGTTCCTAGTGATAAACTTACAATATTACAACATCCTGTGTTTACATGGAGACCAAGTTTTTTCACTCAAATAATAGAACAATAACTAAAAAATATTCAATTCCCTATCGGATACGCTTCTTCCAGAGCCAGAAGTACTATGCCAGGAGCTATTACACATGTATGGTCTAAATAGCACACCACATGTATGAAAAGTTTTGGCGATTAGTCATAATAAATAATAATACAACAAGCTAACCTGATTGCCAGTTAAACGTTCGCCAGATCTGATGCGGTAAAAAGAACATAAGTGCTTGGAGGGCAAGCACCACAGGAACCCATTGATAATATCCAATCTCACGTTCGCCACGTTCTTGATGATCGCTCGGGATGGCCGCCTCGAACGGTACAAAGTAAGTATTTTGAATAAAGCAGTAGTCTTCGGTGTATTGTTCCCATCCACCTCGGAATTGGGCCGGTACCCAACATTGAATCGGCTTGCCGACGTACTGTTTGGCCGAAACCTACATAGAGAAAAGTATAAAATAGAAACTAGCGGACGAAAGCTGGTGGATTTCGAACCAATGCGATTTTGACTGGATAGGTGGATTTTTATCAACCGTTTTATTCCATGTACCTCCTCTGTGTACCTCTGTGCCGACCAGCCGGGCTGAAATATATAAATCCAACAACGCTTAATCTAGATTTGGAACACCCGTTTAAACAATCATCTTGTGTGGATGTGGCGCGTTATGTAACGAAATTATGTTGTTTGGATCAAATCTGCAGGAATAATTCCTGCTTCAATTAATGTGCTCGATTGTTACTGTATGGATAATCGATTGAATGCAGTTATTTTTAGTTACATTTAATACGTAATACAGGAGGCATAGCAATAACTCAAATTGTTTGTTTCGGGTTCTCAACCAAATTGCACAGAAGAGCATAAAGGGCGGATGTATTAGCTTTCTCTCCCATAACTAGTATTAATGTGCCAGTTGCAATTAATTTAAGAATATCTTAATTTTCAACGTATTGACACGACAATATCTCACCTTCCAGAAAAGACCAGAGTAGGCCACTCATTTCATAATGCCATAGCCGAGACATAGCTTCGGCTACTTTTATAACGTTTACAACCAGGACAGTTATTATCTTAGACCTAAATTCTAACTCGCTCATGTTAGTTCGTGCTATTGACTTGCGAACCATTCTCCGCTTCAGACCATCTTTCAATACAGTTCTATATATTAGGGAAAATTACTTCATCTGCAAGCCAGACCCAAGTCAAGTTTGATTATAAAAAAGCTGATTTTCGAAAACAAAATTCCTTTCCTTTGTCTATTGATTTTGCTAAGTTGTACTGTTCAATGTACAACATATACGATTATGTGAGTTTTTCTGATATTTTATTACTTGGTTTCAAACAATTTGTACCTAAGCAAACCCAATGCCGTTCGTTGAAAAACTCGAAGCATCAGCATTTTTGGATCAACAAGTCCAGACCACCAGGTTTTTAGGCCAACCAACTTATACCCCACCCATGGTGTTGGCCCACGAAATCCAAACCCCCTGCACACAGTTTTGGACCAATAATTCGCCCCAGGTTTCTTACACCACTAAATTAAAGAAAAAAATGAAATAAAAACATCAGAAATGTTCGAAATTAGAAATAATAATTTCAGTGATTTGAGAAATATCGACGATCAAATTACATAATCGAAATTAATATATATTATAGGTGTATATAACAGATATATTTATATATTTCTTTCCTCATAAAGCTTAAGGTATAATAGTTGCTGAATTGTACAACATATGCCAAAATATTTTAGCCATGGAAAAGCGGATCAAGTCAAATTCTCTCCCCTTGTGTACAAAGTCAAGCCTCCTTTGGTGATTGCATAAGCCCAGTATGCCAAAGCGTAGCCTTGGTTTGGGCTCGAATTCAACGGGGAATTCTTGTCCTACGGTACTAGCGTCAACATATCCCTCACTGTGGTATGGAGACCTGACATGCTTCAGGAAACTTATATTGACAGAACAAATTTTGGGGAAAATAATACCCTTTTGGTTCAATAAAACCTTAACCATATTTTTGAAGAGGTATATAAAAATCCAAAAAAAACTCACACATTTCTAAAAACAAATACTTACCAAAATCGCAAAAAATATCAACATTAAGCTGGTACAATAGTAATTCAGACGATCGACAACATCATCGTACAACGAAGGCTTAATCGAACGAATTACCGTTTCCAAAAACGGTATGCCCAACATTGTGACAAAGGGTTACTTAGCAGCTTGCTTGCGAAAGATTACTTGCTACATGCAATTATATTGCTATTACTACTATAACTAATTGTGTAGAATTATACACAATACTAGTTCTACTACTACTACTAGATATATTGCAATTTTCGATCGAATATACTTTAGTCGTTTCGACGCAGAACAAAATGTGTCTGAAATTGAAATTAAGACTAGGTTGAACAGAACACGCATGGGCCAGGGCGTAGATAATGAGGAGACATCGAGACTGGTCCCCACCCCCACTTTTTAAACTGGAAGACAGTCCCACCAACTGTTCAAAATATATTCTTTTGCTAAGGCAAGGATTAAAACGATGCTGCATCCCCACGCTCTTGCCTATATCTTAGAATTTTCAGGAATTCTATTTATATAATAAACACACATCTAGAGCTGTCCTAAGAAGCTGTCCCCCCACTTTTGAAATCGTATCTGCGCGTTCGCGTATAGCCAGTGTTTTAAATATTACCTGTATATTACGTCAAGATTCTCACAATACCAAACTGTATCAGCGCCGAACCACAAGGAAGGCAGCTTCCATCCCAATTTGGCTTAGCAGCAGATAGACTAACATAATGCGTGAGTACACTTTAGGTGCGTCCACTTGGGTTGTTCTTTTGTCAAGTCACATCAATCGTAAAAGCGAAGATTTCACAAAATGACGATTTTTCCTTATGTACGCGAAAAAAATTTGTGAAACAGCAACACGTAGGTGTTGTTCGCGGTCGCAATTTTGTAATACAATACAAAACAAATTTTATTCAGATCCTCTGGTACATGGCAAACTATACATTTACTCCAGTGTTCTGCTTCAGACATTCGTTCACACGGCTCGAGAAGGAATGTTCATTAAGCTTTTACTAGCGTTCGCGGAACACCGCTAGATATTTTATAGTAAAATAACGCTTGTGAGCTAGAAAGCGAATAATATAACGGCTCTATGGCAATGCGGTAAGTAGTTACGATGTAGTATTGTATATCTCTGACCGCATACATGGAAAAATGTGACTACCACTCAAGTTTTTCGTCAACTGTATCAAAAGCTTGATCAATATAAGTAACGTTAACAAGGTGTCCACAGTCAACTGCCTGGGTGCGGTTGTTTAGGTTCTCTAGCAGCTGGGTGAGTTGTTTATCTCGAGAAAAAAGCCGTGTTGATGATCGGTAACAAGGTGTCCACAGTCAACTGCCTGGGTGCGGTTGTTTAGGTTCTCTAGCAGCTGGGTGAGTTGTTTATCTCGAGAAAAAAGCCGTGTTGATGATCGGTAACAAGGTGTCCACAGTCAACTGCCTGGGTGCGGTTGTTTAGGTTCTCTAGCAGCTGGGTGAGTTGTTTATCTCGAGAAAAAAGCCGTGTTGATGATCGGTAACAAGGTGTCCACAGTGCAACTTCCTGGGTGCGGTTGTTTAGGTTCTCTTAGCAGCTGGGGTGAGTTGTTTATCTCGAGAAAAAAGCCGTGTTGATGATCGGTAACAAGGTGTCCACAGTCAACTGCCTGGGTGCGGTTGTTTAGGTTCTCTAGCAGCTGGGTGAGTTGTTTATCTCGAGAAAAAAGCCGTGTTGATGATCGGTAACAAGGTGTCCACAGTCAACTGCCTGGGTGCGGTTGTTTAGGTTCTCTAGCAGCTGGGTGAGTTGTTTATCTCGAGAAAAAAGCCGTGTTGATGATCGGTTAATTTGCTGGATCTCAACTGGTCCGTTAGTATTTGCTTTAATATTTTCTCTCGAAGATTGCAAATGTTAAGACGTTAATGAAATATATCTCTAATTTAGTACATGTGAAGCATTCCCTTTCTTGCATATATGCCATTAGCATATAGACAGGTTTTAGGCAACACGCATTTATAAAGCTTTGTTAAAAAATATGGGCAAGCGAAAACAAATTGAACCACGTATTTGACGCAATAATATGCAGAAAAACCGTCGGAGAAGTGACTGTTTTCCTTTCAGTTCACTTTACAACAAGACAATAAAGAAATAGGACGATAGTTCAAAGGTTCACATGAATCTCCTTTTTTATACTGGCACAATGTTTGATTGTAAATACGCTTTTGGTAAAACGCCCTGCACAAATGATTGTTCGAGAATGTATGAAAGCGGTAGTGATATAACATCTTTTAGTTGCTTTAAACGAAACTATCTAAATCCATCAGGATTATTGCTATGCTTAGGTTTAAGGTTATGCAATGCCTTCCATATTACTTGCGGTTAAAAGAAACCCATGAAATTTGGCTTACTATCACAAGATGAACATCAGAAGTTACCGAATTGTTATCAGAAACAAAAACAGAAGCAAAAGCTTCAGCCTAAATTTCACAGCACATAGAGTTATCGGCACAAAGAGCACCGTTCGGTGCTTTCAGAGCCATAACAGTACTTTTACGGGACAATTTTCTATTGACGTAGTTTAAAATTGAATTCCTATTACAATTTTTTATGACACAATTTTCTTGGTATCTTTTGAATTTATCAATAACGTTCAAGCATTTTTTGCTAAAAATTCTATATTTGTCAAAATGGTGTATTTTTGGCTAAATTCCAGATATTATTTTTATGATTTAACATTTTTCTAATGTGAGACGGGCACCTAAACTTGGAATTTTTAACTTTATTTAACATCGCGTTCAATTTTCGCATTCGGAACATACGACCAAGATACGGTCGTCTGAAGCAAGCAAATCGCCAAGGGCACCGAGCTACAATTGAATTAGGTCTACTAAAGCATCGAGTCCGCACTCGAAACAATCGCCGCCACATTCTTCACTGATCACTGCATTCGCAGCACGTAGATGGTCGACAATTTCAAACAAACAAAGAAACAAAATCGTTTATTAACCATGCACATACTAGTAACTGGTAAAGTCAGCGTAACGAGGTTTGCATCAGGCATTAAGGCCGTAATCACGAACTCGACACTTAGGCAATGGCTTACCAAATGCCAGTGTACTAGTTAGCAAAAATATATGTACAACAAACGATATATTTACAAAGTTATACTTGCAAGGCAAAGGTTAATAAACTGGTTTACAGTCAGAAAGATATTTCCTCTTATATCTGGCTGACCAGATCGGAATGCAATTTATCGTTAAGGAGAAAGACGTTGAAAGGGACTAAATATCACTTTTATTTCTAAAGGTTTCTTTTGAATTGCAAGAATTAAATTAAACATGTTCAACGTTTTTTTTTAATTTTATAGAGTCCTGTGCTTCGATTAAGGGCTCAGAACCAACAAAACTGGGTAACTTGTTCCACACATGAACTGTTGTAACTGCGAAGCTATGTTTTAACGAGTTAGAGCGAAACTTTGGCTTGAGCAGCTTTTTCCGATGGCCGAGCGTATTTGTGTTACCGGACATTACAAACAAGTTTTCGCAGCAATTAATCTCATTGTTAAGACATTTTAATATTAGGATCAGGTCGCGTTTCAAACGACGTAGCTCCAGAGGTTCTAATCGAAAATATGGCAATCTTTCACTATAAGACATTTCATGAATGCCCATTCTGGCAGCTAATCTACGTGTGAAATATCGCTGAACCTTTTCCAGCTTGTCAATTTCTAACAAATAGCACGTTGACCGGGCTTGGCTACAGTATTCTATAATCGGGCGGACATATGACAGATAGGACGTCTTATTGATTCCTGATCACTATTTAAAAAACAGCGAAATAACATATTAATTACTCGATAAGCTTTAGCGACAATGACATTATAATGAGTTTAGTATTTTAGATCACTGCTTATCATAACACCTAAGTCACTAATTTAGGAAACAGAAGCAATTTCAGATCCTCCAATGGTGTAACGAAAAGTAAGGTTATTTTTGCCCAAGTGCACAATATTACATTCAGGGACAGAAATAGAGAGTTGCCACGTATCGGCCAAAGTTACTAAAGAGTTGAGCGCATTTTGAAGATACGCTGTGGCGGTATTATCGGCGCTATTTGCAATATTTATATATAATTTAACGTCATCAGCAAACAAGTTGCAATTTAAGAGTTCAAAACAACGATAAAGATCGTTAATATATATATAAGAAACAAGAAAGGTCCGAAAATGCTACCTTGAAGTACGCCAGAAGTTACTTTGTGATTTTTCGAAAAAGTGTTGTTCAGTTTTACTCTGTATGTTTTGTCATGAAGAAATGCTTTAATCGATTGAAATAGGGCTCCACCTACTCCTAGAGCGGAAAGCTTTTGGAGCAGCTTGGCGTGTGAGACGGTGCCAAAAGCTTTTGCGAAATCTATGTACGCAATATCAACAGATTTTCCAATGTCCAGAGCATTTGACCAATCATTTACTGCGGCAAGTAGCTGGGTACAGGTTGATTTTCTTTGAGATAAATCCATGTTGATTCTGACAAATAGTATTATTACAACGCAAAAATCACAAAAGACTGTCATGTATAACAGATTCCATTATTTTACAACAGTTAGAGAGCAATGATATTGGCCTGTAGTTCAATGCAATAGACGAGTCGCCGTTTTCGTACACGAGAATAACATCAGCGCGAAGCCAAGACTTCGGCAAACAACCGTTTAGAAAAGATTGCTCGAATATATGTGCCAGAGGAAAGCAAAGCGAATCACGAAGTTTCTTGAGCAAGTACTGTGTGTAGCCATCGCGTGAATGGTTATGTTTTGGCTTAAGGTTTCCTATAAATTTGTGCACAAGTTGTGGAGAAAAAGTGACCCAAGTTACAGTGCTTTTTAGGGATGAGACATGTCGGTTTACAGATAGTTGTCCGCAATTTTCATTGAATACTGACGAAAACTCGTTTGCCAGCATGTCGCCACAGGAGTTTTCGTCAGTGGTTAGTTTGCCATGCGGCGTGGTAAGAGCACTGACTCCGGTTTTGGAATAGAGTTTGTTATTGATATATCTGAAAACACCGTTTCGGTTACCACTATTTAATATATTCTTTTCACGAACTTGTTTAAAACGGGCAATAGTTTAAGAGCATTTTGATCTGGGTTTTTCATATTTTTCATAATCCGAAGTTTGGTGGCATATTCTCCACAACTTAGCTTTGCGTTTGAAAACTTTTCTAACAAAAAGAGGATACCAGGGTCTATACATGTTCGGGCTTAATTTCTTTTTAGGTATAAATTTTGCTACAGGCTTAGTCTAATATTGATGTGAACAAATTCCACTTGTCATGAATGGTAAAAGCCGCATGTTGAATATATACATTGTAACTGGGCATATGACATTGCACATCTGTCTCAAGTATTTGCACAGAGACGTCATATGTACAGTATCGCAATTGGGTGGTCTATAAACACATGCTACCTTATGCCTGGTGGGGATAAATATATCAATTACCAAGATTTCCAGTATGTCATGTTCAGTTTTTAAGCAAATTACCGAATGTTTGATATCTTTTGCTATGAAAAACGCTACGCCACCCCCTCGGCTATATGTTCGGTCTTTGCGGTGAATAACATAGTTACCTGCATCAATTAGGGAATCAGGCATCTCATTTGTTAGCCATGTTTCACAAACAGCAATAACATGAAAGAGTTCAGAATGTAATATCGCTTATACGTCACAGATTTTGTTAGCTAAACTTTGAGCATTAAAAAATTTTCACTCGAAAGGCATACTTCGATTCAGTGATTGTGTATTTACTCCCCGAATTAGTTTACCTGGACATTGATATTTCCGTTAATAGTTACGAAGTTATAGTCAACATTGCAACGCTTCCCGGCAACTAGTTTACCATTGTTAATTATATATACAGCCTTTATAAAGCACTAGTTTTTCGTTCAAAACTAGATACTTGTCCCGATTTGCAGAATTGCTCGCGAGTGCATTGTTTAGCTCGTACGCTTGGCGTTTTCGTAAGCTGATTTCGTTCTTCAACAGACATGGACCGGTGAATGTATATTCCTCTATATTCTGGCATGTCTTTTAATCGAGAAGCTTGCTGCACGACTGAACGCGCCACAGGTGCGGCACGGCAACGAACCTTGAGCAGCTGTGGTTTTCTTGGCCCCGTGCGTTCGTCATTGATGCGATTTGAAATTCTCAGCGAACCCATTCGAAATACGTAGTCAACCTCAGCAGACGGATCGAGTGAGTGACAGATGTTTGAGACAATTTGCATATCTTTTCCATTCTCAGGCACTCCCGAGAAAACCAAACAATGTTTTTTGGAGTCGTCGTCAATATGAGATGAGCTTATCACTGCATTACGATTTCCAATTCTAGCTGCTACCGATGCATACGTATGACTGACATTGTCTTAACTATTATCAGCCGTCTCTTGCATAGTTGTGAATGCGGGAGACGTGGCAAAATTAGTGACAGTTTCGGTAAGCGTTTCGAGCTGCCGTTCAATCTTGTCCAATCGGTCGATATTGCCGAGTACCAGAGTCGTGGACGTGCCAGTGAGCTTTTCTTTGCGACGATTGAACGCGAATTTCGGACACGCCTGAAATACGGCAAGAATATCGTCGGCATCAGCGACTGCCTTTAGAGATTTGTTGTTCCGGATAGATGAGCGGGAGAAATTGGGTTTTAACCCTATTGCATTCAGGTTGAAGAATAAAGGCGAAGAAGTGTCATCCGTCACTATACGGTGGTATTTTTAATTATTACAAATTTCAATCACCAACGACACCTCCAAGTACAATGGTCATAACTGCCGACCTGCACCCGCGAAATACAAGAGGTCCCATAGAAGGTCACCGCATCAACAACCATGCTAAACATCTCCGCAAATGAAGCCTCAGTCACCAGCCGCCGCTCGATTAACCCTGCATCAACATCATCGTCCATAGCAACCCCACGAATGTCTCCATCCAACGACAGTAACCTTTGCTGCGAATGTCTTACCGTTGGCGGTCCAGAATTTTTCGCCTGCGACGGCTGCAACAGCTGGATCCACTACAGCTGTACGGGCCTTACAAAAGAAATCATCTTCTCTATTCAAGACAACATTTTCGTTCAAATCAAGTGCTCCAACTGTCAGTCAAAACAATCAGAAATCCAAAACGCTTCAGCCAATAATACCAACACAAATGACCCCATCAACACAAAACTAGCAACATTCGAATCCCAAATCGCCCAACTGACCACAGCTGTAAAATCGCTAACAGACACCTTCCTCCCCGAATCCGCCGCATCCAACGAAACACCATCATCTTCAACCACAATTCGGCAATCCAACAACCGCTCAACGTTTGCGGACCTCGTTGCTCGTAATATCGCAACGTCCGCTAAAGTTATATCGCAGACTGAGGAAGACCCACACCGTCGATGTCTCGTTATTAGGGGCTTTGCTGAAACAGCTCCCGATGGCGATTTAAAATCAGCTATAGACCTCGTGCAGTCTCTTGACAAGAGCGCAGCTGTAAAATCAGTCTACCGTATAGACTCACTGTCCTCACGAACCAATCAATTGCATAGCCAAACAGCACAACCTCGGCTACTGAAGGTCTGTCTGCACTCATCAACTGTCGTCAAATCCGTTCTTCAACAACTCCCGAAACTGAAAAATACGGAACGCTACAAAAACATCTCTGTTCGGCGATCCATGACTCTTGATGAGCGCCAAAAACTTTCCGCCTTGCAGAAGAAAGCCTATGAACTGAACTCTGAATTAAACAATGACCCTACCAATCGCTCAAAATACATTGTAGATTGTAATAAACAAGAAACTAGTTGTATACAATGGATGTATTCCGGAAGTAAACCGTCTAGTTGGTGGCAGGCGAGCCTCCGTTCAATATTAAAAAACGCCGACATTGAAAAACGAGAAAACACATACACTGTAAATGCGAAGAGTGGCAATCTCGGCCAAGTAAACTAAAGTCGGGAGCAGAACCAACCATTCACAATGGAAATCAAGTCATAAACTGCATGTTCTTTAACGCTCGTAGTATAGTTAATAAGACACATGAACTAAATACTTTGATTAATGTAGACAATATAGGCAATCCCTGAAACATGGTTGAATAATGAAACTACCGACTCTATGCTATGTTCTTGTAATTTTAATGTAATAAGAAAAGATAGAGGGTCAAGGGGTGGAGGTGTAACTCTGATTTTGAACAAAAAAATTAGGTATTGTCTGATTACAATTGATACCAAATTTTCTCAACTAGAGGTGGTAGCAGTAGATTTACTAATACCCTCGAAACATAGACTAATTATGTTATACAGAGCGCCAAATTGCAATTTAGAAACGGACACACTATTCTCTTTTTTATACAGAACTACACCAATATCCCTTGGCCTGTAACAATCGTAGCAGATTTCAACCTCCCCGAAATTTCATGGTGCCCCCTAAAGTATCCTAACAAAGCTGAATATATTCTTTTTGTTAACTGCTTTTCACAAGTATCGCTAACACAGTTAGTAGACTTTCCTACGCGGGGTAGTAATACACTTGACTTAGTTCTAACAACATCTCCTCTTAACGTCCCAAATGTTAATGTCGCTGAAAATTTTGCAAACTCCGATCATTATTCAATAAAGTTCAGTTTATCTGGCTATATCTGTTCTGAAAACAAATCGTATACCACATTTGATTTTAAAAAAGCTAAATTTCAAGAAATTAAACTATACCTTGCAAACATCAACTGGGATGTTGCCTTAAACTCTGTCTTTTCTGTCAGTGATAAATGGAATGTTTTTCTTGATATATACTATTTATTATTGTTGTTTTTATTTGTGCCTGTTAAAACAGTTTATGAACACGGACCTAAACAAAAATATCCCTATTATATAAAGAACCTACTTAATCGAAAAAGGAAGCTTTGGCGCGAAGCAAAACTAATTAGTGACTTGCATCTTTATAATATTATATCACGCAAATGTACCAAAGCAATTTCAAATTTCACTAAAAAACGTGAATCAAACATTTTAAACCGTAGATATCGAAACCAACTTTTTCGCTATGTAAAAAATAAGCGCATCTTTCTGGAATCCGGAACACATAATGTCGGAGTCCGGAACAATCTAATTCACTGACCATGAAGAGCGATGCAACTTATTTGCGTCGAGTTTTTCAAAAATTTTCACGACAGATAATGGTGTAATTCCTACTACCGTAGCTGCCGACCTAAATGTAATATCTTGGATACCCTTTACCCCGGAAATAGTAAATGAACATCTCCGGAAACTTAAAAATAAACATAGTCTATGATATACTATATATATATATATTGTATATATACTATAAACATAGTGTATGGGACTTTACAATATTGAACACATTAAATTTTTAGATAGCAAAGTATTCTTGACCGCAGTCAACCCCGCCAACTCCACGACTTATTGACAACGCAAATAATGCCTAGCTCGTCGCTGGCGCCTAAAACGCAGAAATATTTTAAAATTTCCAAAAATTTTGTCACAATAAAATTTTCTAAACAGCAAATAAGCAACACGCCAACTACAGCAAGAAAACACACTGCGCTGCAACTGCTTAAACATACACTACGGCGTTAGTGCAAATGCCGATATTGGTGACTACAGAGAGAGACGACACTAGATGAAACAAACTGACCAATATTACATTACGTGTCCTGCAACACATTGTACATATATATTTCATTACAACAGTTTACATTGCACTTCACGACATATCATATGGTAAAATATTTGATGTCCAATGCATTGCAGTCAGCGTGACTGAGCAACCATTCTGAGATATCGCTGCCGCAATGCACAGTACACATGATACATTTCAATGAATGCACTATGCACTGTATAAACAATAATGTTGCATCAAACAATTATGTGTATTATATATACGTATATTGTATAGATTATGCCCATACCATACAGAATGTATAAACTTAGTGAATTTCAAATCTTTATGCCCGGCTTGTACCAAGCGCGTAGCCAAAACTTTTCAAGGTTTGCGAACGGTCGGGGTACAGGATTTGTGAGGTGAGGCATAGTGTAATCACAGCTGGCGTACATAAACATGCGTAACATTCAGAAATTGGAAAATTCAAGCAGCAGGCCAGTTATGTTTGTGAATTTTATGAAACAGGTCTCGAATTTATAAATCCGATTATTGCACATTTACATACAGTTATTGTCTTACTATACAAACAAGCTGTTTGGGGTCTTGCGTCTCGGTTGTATCTTCTGCCACTGCAGTCAGTCGTATACTACACCATTGGCATCTCTTATTCTTTACTACGTTTTGTTGTTAGTAAATACTTTTTCTCCTTCGTCCACCAAAGGAAGTCAAAGCATCGGGTCGTGTAATAGTCAATGACAAAACACCGGTTTTGGGCAGCTATTTATATACATTACATTGTTATCAACCTTCACGAGAGGGCACTCGCGGTTGCACAAGGGTGACATTTCAACTACGACCGTGGTTTGTTTGTACAATGCGTGCATCATTGGATCGGCTCATAATGCTAGCAAAAATTAATTTAAAAATGGAATTTCAAAGTAAACTAAACAGCGAATGAAGCTTTCAACATGGGTTTTATCACTAAGGTCGCTGATATTATTGTCTATCGAGTCATAGTATATGGTCCATTAACTCTTCTTTTGACTCAATATATTTTGTAAAATGGATAAATTTTGTTGCTTTTTCTAAACCCAAACATTTTAGCTAAATTAATTACGTAACTAGTTTTGCTTCCTTATAATAGAAAAAACATTTTATTTCAACGACTTTAATTCAGAAACGGGTATGCGGGTGTGAATAATGATTTTTCTATTTGATGTGCTTTGAAGGTAGCATATTCGTGTATGCGTGTTTGCCTGTGACTCCAACCGTTGTGAGCTAATGCGAAATTAGCCCTCTTTTTCATGCCAAAGTCAATCCAATTTTGAATGTGATCATTTGTAACTTGGGAATAGGTGGATCGATTCAGCTAAAGCTTTAACAGAGGTTGTGATCTTATGTGGCATAAATATAGAGCAGACCCACAGGTTCTATAGTGTTTGTTTCGGGGGAGTAACGGACACAAAACTGGTAATTTGAGCCAAAATCAGCGCAAACTCTATTCTTTTTTACTTGTAACATGGTAATGTGTAGACCCACTTCACTCAGATTTAGGTATTGTATAAAATAAATATAGCATACATTTAGCTCTAACAACAACTCCACATCACCTAATGCCAAGGCTTTACAGGCTTAAAATGAACATGTTGGACCAAAACTTCCAAAATTTCAATTCTGTTATAAGTACCTTCGTAGTAGGCAGGTGAACCAATATTTCCGTTATTTTCACAGCACATGTGAACTTGTAAGTTGCACTTTACCTTAGATTGTTCCTGTATCACGGTCAAGTGAGTAATAATGGTTGAAACTTTAAATTTGATCAAGCAATCTACTCAACGAAATAATTACATTTGCCATCTATAATCGCGTATGAATGCCTATTTTAATTTGGCTATGTTTTCACACTCCTTGTCTAGTTCAGCATGGTAATAACGAAATCCATCAAACATTAGGTAAGAACTCATTACTTATTTTTGTTTTAATTCTTAATAAAGTTCTTAATTCTTAATAAAGTTAAACAGAAAGGGAGCAAAATCTCCACTTACTTCTGAGTCATAGGTTTCTGTCGTAAGGGAATTTTCAAAGCTTGAGTTTTTAAGAACATCTCTAAATTTTTTGAAATTTGAGGCTTTGGCAAAGACGTGTGCAAGCAGTTTGTTCCACTGGTTTATAATACGTGCATGATATTTGTGGCCCAAAACTGTGGTTTGAGCTCTTTTTTTTCGTAACTTTGACTGGTGACCTCTAGTATATTAAAAAATCATGATCCGCGCTGTTTATTTCTTTCTGAAGGTATTTAAATGTCATTACTATATCATTTGTGAAGCGACGTTTTTCAAGCGGTTCAAAGCCTAAATGGCGTAGCCTATCGTTGTAGGACACCATTTCTAAACCGGCACTAGTAAAAATTCTGCGGGAGTAGTATCGTTGCATTTTTTCAATAATATCAATTCCAGTGAGAAAAACAGATGACCACACGGAAGATGCATACTCAAGAATAGGCCTCACTTAACTGGTATAAGCACACAATAACGCTTCAATATTAGACTTCTTGAAACATCTAAATCTCATATTAGATATACCGAAGGCTTTGGAAACGGTGTTATTACAATGAGTGCTAAATTTGAAATTTTCTGACATAGTGATCCCCAAAACTTTACTGCAAGAAGGAATAATTTCATTATTCAAAAATATCTATGTCTCGGATTCGTAGATCCTAGATGTAAAACTTGATACTTTAGTGCCGATATTGAAAGTTGCCATTCTCTTGACTAGATTTCGATGCAGTTAAGCGCGTTTTGTAGACTGTGAGTTCCAATATAGCTATTCTGACGAGGAATATATGCGTACAGTTTGACGTCATCCGCAAATAATTTAGAGTTAACGTTATTAAAGTTCTGATTAACAATATCATTCATGTATAGTAAAAACAAAGTTCTGCTATAAACTGTCAAAATAGGTTGCTTGCTAAGATTTTTTCTTAATTGTATAATGCATGCTTATGGGTATATCTGTGCTATTTATTTCGTCACAGTTGCGTGTTAAATTCTCCGGGAACTTATGTGCATGGGAAAGGTTTCTGACTAGTTATATATGGCAGAATTTCAGCTGCAGATCCAACGGTCCTAGTGAAGCAGCTAATTATTTAGCACAATGTGGTATTGTAATACAATACAATACAATTGTAATATTAGCTTTTAATCCAGTGTCCTCCGGTAAAAGCAAACGCAATACCATATAAAAGTAGAACTAAATAATTTAAGTTTATTACGAGGTATTGGATTTACTTAGCAGCTCGATTAGTTTTGTGGGATATGCAGACAAAAATTGCATAAACGGTCATATGCTAAACTGGATCAGAGCGCACTGAGCTTATCGCAAATCCAAAGTTAAATCATAGTTTTTCTCAGAAAGGTAAAGATTTACGGGCCATCGAATGATAGCTTAGCTTATCAAATGCCAAACGTATAGTTTTTCATATAGGACCACCGAAACCCACAAATTATCAAATAAACCATATTCTAACTGTAAACATATAGGAGTCTCAGTCACGGACGTCACCCGAAAATTTCAACTGGTTGGCACCCGTGTGACCCTACTTAAAAAGCATGGTTTTATGAGATTTTTTATAATTTAATTGAAACATTTGATCAGAAATATAAGAGGATTTAACACTTTTTCCGAATTTTTTAATTTGTTTAACCGCTGGTCTTGTAAGTTATATTTATTTTTAATATATTCTATATATATTGTTTAAATATTTTGTTCAACCTTGCGGACGAGTTCCAAACTGTCAACCCACGAATACCAGACCAGTTCCTCCATACCTACAAGCTCGTGGCAAAATATACAAAACAAATGTGGCGATATTTGAGCATTCAGCATCTGCAGATGCCACATGATCTAACTGTCGACAACAGCACTCAGCGATTTTGCAGCTCTATTCAACAAATTATAGATGACCAAGTACCAAAAAAGCGTCAGGTCGTTAAAGACAAACCAGACACTCCTTGGTTTGATTCCGAATGTGGGACATCCAAACGAGAGCTGAGACGCCTCGAAAGGGTCTGGCGCAGGCAACGAACTCTAAATGCAAAAACAATATACAACCAACAAAAACAGCGCTTTCGACAATTATGCCAACGAAAACTCGACGCCTTCTGGAAATTGAAAATTGATCAATCAAGGAACAGCAGCAAGTGGAATGTAATCAACAAAATGCTCTGCAAAGGCAACAAATCAACCTTAGCAGATGCGACAAAGCCAATGACATAGCGGACTTCTTCTATTTAAAAGCGCGGTCTACTGCCGAATCTTACATCGCACGGCTCCGACAACTAAGTATGAGCAAATTTTCAAAATTACACATGCTTTTCGATAACTCCTGTCACAACTGAATAATTAGAGAAACAAATACACAGAAGCAACAACAAATGCTGCGCGTTAGACATTCTGCCGCCTGCAATTATTAAACAATTTTCCGATACTCTCGCAGGTCCAATAACACATATAATCAACTGCTCGTTGCAAACTGCAAGATTTCCACACAGTGAAAAAATGACTATAGTGCAACCGCATTTGAAAAAACAGACGAACTACCCTACGGAGTATAAAAAATTATTGACCCGTCTCTAATATATCCTACTTGTCTAAACTAATCGAACGAGCAGTTTTTCTAATGCAACTTTTTTAACAACTTCACATCATCTTCAGGATCAACAATCCGCCTATCGCAAATTTCACTCAACGGAAACGGCACTCGTCAAAATAACAAATGACATTCAGGCCGCCTTCACCAGATGTACAGTTACTGCGTCAGCGCTCGGATCTCCAGCAGCATTCGACACAATCGAACATAAATTAATTCTTCAGAATCTCTTAGTAACCGGACTTTCCAGCAACGCCGTCGATTGGTTTGAATCCCATCCAGCGACCGCCAACAATGCGTCCAAATAGGCAAAACTTTGTCAAAACCAACGGCTTTAACAACTGGTGTACCTCAGGATGTCCTTGGCCCAGTTTTGTTAGACATTGATATCCCACCGGTCATTAAAATTAGTATCAAAATCCTGTTACGAAGTACAAAACTATGCTGACGATATCCAAATTTATCAACATTTCTACCGATAACAACATTTCCACCGTTGCTGCTTCACTGACAGATCTTCTACATAGACTGAAACATTGGTTTAACACAAATAACTTAATTCTAAACGTATCGCAAACCCAACTAAATCAGATTTCCATTCAGGAATTTAACTGGACCACCAACGGTAGGGTCGGCAACTATCATACCGACTAATACCATAAAAATACTAGGGTTACTTTAGACAATCAACTAACCATGGTTCAACACATTAACCAGTTATCTGCGATGCTGGTACTTTGCTCAATTAGCTGCTTCTATGCTGACTCGAGTGGTGATACTGCCGCAAACCATGATACGGGCGTTTGTTATGAGTAGACTTGATTATTGTAACGCCTTATATTTAAAATGTCCCAACGTACATCATGCAACCCTCTACGCCGAACTTTACACACCGCTGCAAGAATAGTTGCGTGCTCAGCAAAAATGGGATCCTATTAGTCCGGTATTACGACGTCTCTTCCTATTTCGGCTATCTCTTCGAGAACGAATTACGTTTAAAAAATTTTAGTAATTGTATACAATGTGTTGGCTTCAAATGAACCCCCAAAATACTTGGGCCAACATGTCTGCACTCAGCAGCGACACCGCGCCGATCGAGTGAACGTTTACTCCAAACACACGGCACACGAAGAAAAACATTCGCCTTTCAAGTGCCCTCACTATCGGTACACATTACCGCGTACTTATTAAAGGCACGCTCCTTAATTAACGCCATTCGCGTTCAAATTAAAACTTAAAATTTCACCATTCCCTATCCGTCACGGATTTGATCAGTGTTTAAATCATGTCCGATTGTGTGTATTAAACGTAGATATGTAAAAAAAAAAAAATGGTATTGTCACTGTACCGTCTGAATATTTTCAATTGTCGATGGTATTGTGGTTCGTACAATTCGTTTGTGCTTTCTTATATGTAATTTGTCAGCGCTTTTGTAACTTTGCGTAGGTGCTTTATAAATGTTTCTTTATTTGGCGGGTAGTTTTTAGTATATGTAATGAGTCAAAGCGTACA
>JASANE010019109.1:0-14145 GCA_030248225.1 Trileptium ribeirensis
TTACCAATTGTGTATTAATTGTCCGTGTTTATTGAGTATTGAACTCACGATGCGAGCTTTGTCAGTTAATTAAGCGTGAGATTGTGTATTCTGTATGTGTATGGAATGTGTTTTATGTACTACAGTACCATGTCATTTGTGTGTGGAATGTGTTTTATAAGCACTATCTTACCATTCTTAAATTAGCCTTTTTGCTAGTTTGTGCCGACAGCTGGCCTCGTGCAGCTAAAAAATTCAATGATTCTATATTCTTCTGTTTCTGGTCTGGATCGCATTCGCGCAATTGTATCAAATCAGTAAGACTTTTTATCAGAGCAGCAGCGCGTTCATACTTTTCAGCAACCGAATCTTCCTTTTTGTAGCCTCCGACAGTTCTAAAAATTGCAAGCTGTGTGAACTACAGTAGATATGCATAAATGGGAAACGAGTCAGCAAATTATTAGGTATTGTTTTCAAAACTAGGGCAGGTATTTCAGTTTAAATACACATGTACAACATATTATATAACAGTTTCACAAAAGCAGCTCTCTTCTTAATCTGGGCATTGATTTTAAATGTTCGATTACCTCCAAGTGTTGACGATAATTTACCTTGGATATAATGGTTAACTTAATATATAGGTATTGTAGTTTTCATTGGAAAATCAAATATATGTTACTAAAACCTTTGCCGACTGTTTTTCAAACCTGTGTATACATGAACAGTATAGGTTATAAGACCACAGAAAAGTTCGTTAGATTCGTCCAAGGAACTATATCTTGTGATAAAGTTCGGGACGATTCAGGGGCACCTGTTACAATCTCGATTAGTTCCAGCAGAGCATCTGGTTTCAGAATTTAATTTGCTTAATGAAATAAAAAAAACTACCATATACAAAAATATTAAACTGGTTTATTTAACTTGTTTGTCAATGCATTTTTATTCCGCAATGCTGAACATAACAGTTTTAACCCTATATATATAAAACAAAGATAAAGCACAAATGGGAAAACTCTAAACCTACAGTTCAACATCTGTTGCGAAAATCTGTTCTTTCATTTCATTTCGTTTGGCAACGAAGTTAAGATATTTATGGACCGGAAGGCAGTCAGTGGCATACATTAGAAGGACCTCGAGATTCGAAAATGCTTCAGTTAGCTTTACGGCATTGTGATCCCTCACTTTGTCATCCTTTGAAAAAACTATGATTTTGACTGCAAGCAAATATCGGAGGCTTTGACGGACGACATTCTTGCGAGCTTTTTTTGGAAGACGATATCCTTTCGGAAGATATCTGGCCAATTTGACGTGCAATCGAAATTTTTCATCGAAAGGTCCGAAATCGTTAATATCATCCAATTTATCGAGAAGTCGATGCACATCTGTACACTGGTAAAACGACATATGTCCTTGTAGGGCATTTTATTTCCTGAAAGTCATGTTAACGTGCAGTAAACTATGTTTATTACTACGCGCCAAACATATTCCTTACCGCTTTTCCTTAAATCCTGGGAATAACGCTTCCGGCTCGGTATATATTTGGTTTCACAAGCTACCAGTAAAAACATTTTACCAATTTACCATAACTTTTGTCAATGATCCTAAAACACGAGAGCAATTTTGGTAAAAATAGGAGAACATTAAGGAAAAATGAGCAAAATTTTGCGAAATTGGGAAACATGTATGGGGTTTTAATTACAATACCCAGAATATAGCAAATAGCTCGTAAACCGTAGCTTTTGTGTGAGCAGAGCAGCAATATCAACGAGCTTTGAAACACTAATGATATTAGCTGTGAGCTGCAATAAGGCTGGGTAGTACTGCAATAATTTATATAAAAATTTCTGATACAGACTGAATTCAGTTTGCCTGAGGTTACAAAAATCTTGTTTAACTTAACCGTTTCTTTCATCAAAACTTGTGGATCAGGGCTGCCGACCCAGTCCACATCTAGTGGTTCGATATCAAAGTCATCGTCTGAGTCACTTTTAGTGTCGCGAGTACGCCGTATTGGCTGGTTGTCAGCGCAGAGATTGCTCACTAAAATACAAAAAATCGATAAATTAGCAGACTGTGTTATCGCTAAGGTGATGAATTCTGAGTGTTGAAATGTTATTATGGAGATGTATACAGCTATCTTAAACATTAAATTACAAAAAGGCCACCGAATATTAGTCATATTGCTGGATATTTGAGAAGATATACTCAGTTATTGTGCGGAGACAATATGAAACTACTTTAGAGCATACTTTACTCGGTACAATGATACTCAAACACACCAAAATAGCTCGATGTGCTAAAGAGTTGGTGTATTTTAGGTCCCATGGACCAAATTTTGAACCGGTTTTGACCAAAATCCTGACCCTACCGCTCACAAAAGCGTTAGTGGACTACAGAGGCTTACTTGCTCTACAGAATGAGCCCAGTTTTAATCACGTATCTCACCGGTACAGCTGAAGTAAGAACATTTCGCCGATGATACTTGTACTAGCATCGGTATAGCTTCATATGTTATGTATTTTCGATTATTATGATAAATTCAAAAAACAGTGTTTAAAATAAACTACTGGCCGAACCGGAAATGACTGGCAGAGGATTATGCTTACTTTACCCGATTTCAGAAAACCGGAACTGGAACATTAACGATTTTTTAAATCTAATATTGGGAGAAAAATTACGCTTCGTTCAAATAAGTGACAATCCGTAGTTAATATAATCTATTTTAGAGCAATTACCAAAATCAAAATACTCAAAGATAGTGCTAGCACAAATGAGACAAGTATAAGATATCTGTACTAAAAATCATGTGTACACATTTACTATTTCTTTTCGAGAATCCGATTATTTCGTCAATCGATCTAAGTTGACAGCCTGTTTACATTAATAGAGTAGGTTATACATACCCATAGAGAGCGGCGGGGTATTGGACGTTTCACCCCTCAGAGCTTCGGAGCCCTCCCCACACCGCAAAGCGCTTACTCCCCCTTCCCCGAACACGTGGTATCAGACGTTGGGACTTCAGGCCCTTCGCGTGTATGGAGCAGGTAAAATACATACTTTGACACAGTCTTACACGGTGACATCAACAGATAAATAGTTTTGCTAACTGTAAACATCAGCAATTTTACAAGAAACGAAAAGAGAATCGTATAACTAAATCATTAAACTGAGATTACGCTTTCTGTTGATTCGACAACTTCTTATGGCTTTCGGAAAACAACAACATTCAATCCATTTACAATTAATGAACATGTAATAATAATCACACAGAGTCTATCATTGGCTAGGGACCAGAAAAAAGTAGTAAGGTGCTTTTAATTTCTGCTGTTGAGATTTTGAGTAGGTACGCCGAAAATCAGTTTTTAATTACACGGCGAATACATTCAGTTCATCTGAGTAATTACAAAAAGAGAAAAATAACTTTTTATCCGCTCGCACCACGTCTAATGGGATTTTAGTTAAAATTCACTATCCAAAACATTTATAAAATAATTTTATTGAAAGATCCACTAAAATACTAAATATCTACAACTTCTTATGGCGTTCGGAAAACAACAGTTAATCCATTTACAATAAACATTGTAAGTAATCGCACAGAGCTATCATCAGCTAGAGACCAGAAGTAGCAGGGTGCTGGATTTGCATACCGATGTGATTTAAACATGTAGATAGTTAAACTTGAAAACAAGGAAAAACTTCACTATCCAAAACATTTATAAAATAATTTTATTGAAAGATCCACTAAAATACAGAAGTAAGTTGCACTGACACACATCGACCATTATATATATCGGGAATCAGCATAAATGAGTTTCAGAACAATAAACATAGCAGCTTAGCTAGTTTGTCATGTCATATACAACTTTAACCTAAGTGCTTTTAACTGTAACTGTTTGCAAAAACACAACTATGCCGTTAATTGTTATTTTAAAATTTGTGACGTTTTATTTTTTGCCCAAATGAAACATTCGGATAACAGGTCCTGTTTGAACTGAGCAATTGTTTAATTACAAATGAGCAAAAGGCATATGCACAGGCATATGCACATATGTGTTTCTGTACATATAACAATTATACTATTCAATTCAATACCAATTATTATTACATTATTGGGACATTAAAGCTGGTATTATTTGTTGTTATAATGCCTTTGAATTATCATAATAATGGGTTTTGAAATATATAATATTTTAGCACATGAGAAGCGAGAAAAATATATGTTGTTGCCGTTCTTAGTCTGTGTCTCTCTTGTGTGGTGAATTCGAGTTTTGGGTTACGTATATTATGACGTTAAAACAGGCAATCTACCAATATACACAGGGGCCTAGGATGCCTAGAAGAGGCACCGAGATTGACGAGAGGAATCTCAAGTATGTAGAAGATTAAATACAGCTCCTGCATACAGGTGTCACAACCCAAAAATCGTCCCCGCGACTCCGTGTCGGCAATACTGCATCAACAACCGACCACCACCCTATCACAAATTCCCGGTTCCGCCATTGCCCCGCATATATATATGTCCAAATATAGACGAAACGTTGGTTGGTGATGTCAGTGTGCTGCCTTGCATGGCTAACTATTTTATATATTGTATACAGCCGATGTCTTCCGCTTTCCAAGTGCTCGATTTCGATTATACCAATTGTAAATTTTTTTGCATTTTTATTTCTTGGGTGATTTCCAACATTCCGTCACAGGTTAGCTATTGCATATTGTCAACAATAATATCTTACAGGTACCGCGCTTTTGTGCGTGTTAACATAGAATTCAGTTCGCGAACATTAATGCTGTTGTATTTACCGGGGAGCTAAAACTGCAGGAACATGTGAATTAAATTGAAATAGTATAATGCTAAAAGGGAAATATAATATTTATGGTGCTCTAGCGCGTTGCGAACAGGCAGTATGAGGACGTGGATCATATGAGCAAAACCCCCTCCCTCTGGCTACGCCTCCAGATGCAGTGTAAAACACTAAATCATACTAAAGGTGTTCATGGGTTGGCTAGAAGTTTTTCGAGCGTTGGACACACCTCCTAAAAGCTATTTGACTCTTTCTGAGGCGACTTATAATGTATAGATAGTGTTCGTGAACGCTTGGAAAAAGCTTTATCAAAATTTTATATTTTTTGTTCGCGAACATTCACATGATGTATGAGGATGACAGTTCGCGAGCTATATAGTTCAGAATTTCTTATGACATAAACTGCTTTATGTGGTTTTCCATTCTTTATTTATCAGCCGTGTGGTCACACATGAAATGAAGGACGATCGCGAACATTATACTTGAACGCTCATTATTTTCATACTGCTGTTTACTCAGTATATATTAAAATGAGCAGGTTCGCGAACATCATATGTAAACGTTCCATGTTTATATACTGGTATCACAGTTCAGTCAAAAGAAGCCAAAAATTTGCACTTAAGTTATAATGGCTACGGAGTTAGCGAACGTTTTCATATATCTATATGTATAGTAATATTTTTGTTCGCGAACCAGGATATGAAACTCAAAAGTAACACATTTACGTTCACTAACACAATCACAAATTTAGAAGCCAGTATGATGTTCGCTAACATTTTTGAAGTAATCAGTAAACGGGCAATTTGCTGTTCGTTAAGGTTTTGGAACGGTTGACTAAAAGCCATTATTTCTGTTCTCAGAGAATTTTACGGATTGCCTGTACACCTAACAGGCAATTGCCAATCGCTAATTTCAAAATAGGATGGTAGGCGACGCAGGTTAAGTTTACTGATGCATAATTTGATCAGTTAAAGGGGGCCAAACACAACGGAATCATTAAGATAAGACGTTTTAAGAACAAGCAGTTCCATTCAATTTTGTTGCTCTATTGTCAGTTATTTCCCTTTTTATAGTAAAAGCTTAATTTGATCAGTTAAAGGACAAGCAGTTCCATTCAATTTTGTTGCTCTATTGTCAGTTATTTCCCTTTTTATAGTAAAAGCTTAATTTGATCAGTTAAAGGGGGCCAAACACAACGGAATCATTAAGATAAAACGTTTTAAGAACAAGCAGTTCCATTCCATTTTGTTGCTCTATTGTCAGTTATTTCCCTTTTTATAGTAAAAGCTTAATTTGATCAGTTAAAGGGGGCCAAACACAACGGAATCATTAAGATAAAACGTTTTAAGAACAAGCAGTTCCATTCAATTTTGTTGCTCTATTGTCAGTTATTTCCCTTTTTATAGTAAAAGCTTAATTTGATCAGTTAAAGGGGGCCAAACACAACGGAATCATTAAGATAAAACGTTTTAAGAACAAGCAGTTCCATTCAATTTTGTTGCTCTATTGTCAGTTATTTCCCTTTTTATAGTAAAAGCTTAATTTGATCAGTTAAAGGGGGCCAAACACAACGGCGGAATCATTAAGATATCACATTTTAAGAACAAGCAGTTCCATTCCATTTTGTTGCTCTATTGTCAGTTATTTCCCTTTTTATAGTAAAAGCTTAATTTGATCAGTTAAAGGAGGCCAAACACAACGGAATCATTAAGATAAAACGTTTTAAGAACAAGCAGTTCCATTCAATTTTGTTGCTCTATTGTCAGTTATTTCCCTTTTTATAGTAAAAGCTTAATTTGATCAGTTAAAAGAGGCCAAACACAACGGAATCATTAAGATAAAACGTTTTAAGCACAAGCAGTTCCATTCCATTTTGTTGCTCTATTGTCAGTTATTTCCCTTTTTATAGTAAAAGCTTAATTTGATCAGTTAAAGGGGGCCAAACACAACGGAATCATTAAGATAAAACGTTTTAAGAACAAGCAGTTCCATTCAATTTTGTTGCTCTATTGTCAGTTATTTCCCTTTTTATAGTAAAAGCTTAATTTGATCAGTTAAAGGGGGCCAAACACAACGGAATCATTAAGATAAAACGTTTTAAGAACAAGCCGTTCCATTCAATTTTGTTGCTCTATTGTCAGTTATTTCCCTTTTTATAGTAAAAGCTTAATTTGATCAGTTAAAGGGGGCCAAACACAACGGAATCATTAAGATAAAACGTTTTAAGAACAAGCAGTTCCATTCCATTTTGTTGCTCTATTGTCAGTTATTTCCCTTTTTATAGTAAAAGCTTAATTTGATCAGTTAAAGGAGGCCAAACACAACGGAATCATTAAGATAAAACGTTTTAAGAACAAGCAGTGCCATTCAATTTTGTTGCTCTATTGTCAGTTATTTCCCTTTTTATAGTAAAAGCTTAATTTGATCAGTTAAAGGGGGCCAAACACAACGGAATCATTAAGATAAAACGTTTTAAGAACAAGCAGTTCCATTCCATTTTGTTGCTCTATTGTCAGTTATTTCCCTTTTTATAGTAAAAGCTTAATTTGATCAGTTAAAGGAGGCCAAACACAACGGAATCATTAAGATAAAACGTTTTAAGAACAAGCAGTTCCATTCAATTTTGTTGCTCTATTGTCAGTTATTTCCCTTTTTATAGTAAAAGCTTAATTTGATCAGTTAAAGGGGGCCAAACACAACGGAATCATTAAGACATCACATTTTAAGAACAAGCTGTTACCATTCAATTTTGTTGCTCTATTGTCAGTTATTTCCCTTTTTATAGTAAAAGCTTAATTTGATCAGTTAAAGGGGGCCAAACACAACGGAATCATTAAGATAAAACGTTTTAAGCACAAGCAGTTCCATTCCATTTTGTTGCTCTATTGTCAGTTATAGCCCTTTTATGAAAAGTTTAATTTTGATCAGTTAAAGGGGGCCAAACACAACGGAATCATTAAGATAAAACGTTTTGAAGAACAAGCAGTTCCATTCGATTTTGTTGTATTATTGTCAGTTATTTCCCTTTTTTTATAGTAAAAGCTTAATTTGATCAGTTAAAGGGGGCCAAACACAACGGAATCATAAAGATAAAACGTTTTAAGAACAAGCAGTTCCATTCAATTTTGTTGCTCTATTGTCAGTTATTTCCCCTTTTATAGTAAAAGCTTAATTTGATCAGTTAAAGGGGGCCAAACACAACGGAATCATTAAGATATCACATTTTAAGAACAAGCAGTTCCATTCCATTTTGTTGCTCTATTGTCAGTTATTTCCCTTTTTATAGTAAAAGCTTAATTTGATTAGTTAAAGGAGGCCAAACACAACGGAATCATTAAGATAAAACGTTTTAAGAACAAGCAGTGCCATTCAATTTTGTTGCTCTATTGTCAGTTATTTCCCTTTTTATAGTAAAAGCTTAATTTGATCAGTTAAAGGAGGCCAAACACAACGGAATCATTAAGATAAAACGTTTTAAGCACAAGCAGTTCCATTCCATTTTGTTGCTCTATTGTCAGTTATTTCCCTTTTTATAGTAAAAGCTTAATTTGATCAGTTAAAGGGGGCCAAACACAACGGAATCATTAAGATAAAACGTTTTAAGAACAAGCAGTTCCATTCAATTTTGTTGCTCTATTGTCAGTTATTTCCCTTTTTATAGTAAAAGCTTAATTTGATCAGTTAAAGGGGGCCAAACACAACGGAATCATTAAGATAAAACGTTTTAAGAACAAGCAGTTCCATTCAATTTTGTTGCTATATTGTCAGTTATTTCCCTTTTTATAGTAAAAGCTTAATTTGATCAGTTAAAGGGGGCCAAACACAACGGAATCATTAAGATAAAACGTTTTAAGAACAAGCAGTTCCATTCCATTTTGTTGCTCTATTGTCAGTTATTTCCCTTTTTATAGTAAAAGCTTAATTTGATCAGTTAAAGGAGGCCAAACACAACGGAATCATTAAGATAAAACGTTTTAAGAACAAGCAGTTCCATTCAATTTTGTTGCTCTATTGTCAGTTATTTCCCTTTTTATAGTAAAAGCTTAATTTGATCAGTTAAAGGAGGCCAAACACAACGGAATCATTAAGATAAAACGTTTTAAGAACAAGCAGTTCCATTCCATTTTGTTGCTCTATTGTCAGTTATTTCCCTTTTTATAGTAAAAGCTTAATTTGATCAGTTAAAGGAGGCCAAACACAACGGAATCATTAAGATAAAACGTTTTAAGAACAAGCAGTTCCATTCCATTTTGTTGCTCTATTGTCAGTTATTTCCCTTTTTATAGTAAAAGCTTAATTTGATCAGTTAAAGGAGGCCAAAAACAACGGAATCATTAAGATAAAACGTTTTAGGAACAAGCAGTTCCATTCCATTTTGTTGCTCTATTGTCAGTTATTTCCCTTTTTATAGTAAAAGCTTAATTTGATCAGTTAAAGGAGGCCAAAAACAACGGAATCATTAAGATAAAACGTTTTAAGAACAAGCAGTTCCATTCAATTTTGTTGCTCTATTGTCAGTTATTTCCCTTTTTATAGTAAAAGCTTAATTTGATCAGTTAAAGGGGGCCAAACACAACGGAATCATTAAGATAAAACGTTTTAAGAACAAGCAGTTCCATTCAATTTTGTTGCTCTATTGTCAGTTATTTCCCTTTTTATAGTAAAAGCTTAATGCGTGAGTAAACTTAAGCTGCGCCACTTACCATCCTCTTTTGACATCATGTACAAACTGTTGTTAGAGAACAAACTAATAGTTGCAATAACCTAACGCTATTTCCTAACTTTTCCGTTCTGCGAACGTTTCGAATGCAATTACAAAAACGTTTAAGTTACGTTAGCTAACACAATGCACCTTTTTACACTTTCACCTTCACTGCGTTCCGAAACGCTAAATTAGGCGAAATTTTTTGTTATGCTAACACAATTTTTGATACTCTTAATAGTCTGATTGGTTCGCGAACACCTTTATGATGTGTATAATCCTATAAATTTTGTGTGCGAACATACCGAGCTTTCTTATGCAAAAAATGTTCGCGAACATACAGTACTGTTGAGATTAAGCTATTCGCGAACACACATGTATGTCGTAACACTTAGTGAATACTAAAAAGCATATTAACTATGTGTTTTAAAGTTCGCGAACGTGTGTCCATAACTATAATGTGCTAACACTGCCTGAATACGAAAAATCGTTCTCGAACGTGTGTCAACCAAAATGTGTTCGCGAACTTGGCCATAAATTGTGTTCGCGAACTTGGCAATAAATTGTGTTCGCGAACTTGGCAATAAATTGTGTTCGCAAACGTATATTGCAAACGGCAACTATGAACTGGCAATTGATCTCAAGTACAACATTACCTTTCTCAGGCGATTTATGCACATATACGGTCATGGGGTAATTACCTACGTGCGGAGGCGAATCTTACCCCCGCGGCACGAATTTCGTTCAGTGTTATTGTTGTGATGGTGCACGTGCACATGGTATCCAAGCATGATCAAACGAAGCACACGTACTAAAAATAAAAAAAACAGCAACTACTGCTGGTGATGAATATATATTTTAACGGTAAAGCTGCCGTCAAAAATGAATTGTTTGTATAAACCATGAACTAAAAACTAGAACACCTGCTGCGCAATTGAAGCCAAAGTCACAATTTTTGTCACTATCACGAATAACACAGACTTGTCGCCTACTCATGAAGTTATTAAGCCATAAATGACTTAACTACTAAACTAATCGCTCAATAAACCAAATACAACATCACGTGGACGTATTTACTAGCATACTAAACATCGAATGCTAAACATAAAACTGAAATCGAATAGTTATGCCGTTTTGATTGGAAAAGCCCTTACATCATTTCACTAGATAGAATTGGTCCCTAGTACTAGAAACTAAAATGAAAAATACAATATAAAAGAAAAACATCTGTAACTAGATACGAAGCTGTGACCGCTATGTTGATTGGCGCAGTAGAATCTAAATATTGAAAACACTCACTTATAAGAAACAAATCTTTCTGTATAAATTTCTGGTAAGTAAGATACATAGTTCGAAGTCTACTTTTTAAAATTAACGCCAGTAACGTAGCTATGAGATAGAATACTCTTTTCGGCAGAGCGAGAGGCTAATAGGACACATAGCTAGTCTGGCCGACGGGCTGACAGCGGCGGGCCAATATATAGCAGATGGGGGATTGACAAGTCAGGCAATTACAATCGGATCGTAGAAGCAGTCGTACATACTTCAACTCTAGCAATGTTAACTAGGCAGAATTGTGACTAATATGCGTACTCTTTATAATGAGTTCGCGAACACGATTTTTATTGAGTACGTGTGCTCGCGAACACAATTTAGTTGTGAATAAGTGTATACTCAACTATAGCAGTTAATATCAGTATAAGAATTCTCGAACAATAGTAGAAGCAACAAAGTAATTTAGGAGAAACATGCGCGTTCGCGAACAAAATTGTTGCATGTACAAACTGAACTGTGTGCTCTTTATAGCACAAAGGGTGTTCTATAACACAAGTAAGACAATTGGCGCATTTCCTACAATTTACTGCATTAAAGGTTTGGGACTTCTAGAAAGTTGTCATTTTCTTACTGTGTTAAAAAATATGCGATGAAAAAACAATACAAAAGATTTTGAAATGAAGGGAACAGTGAGAAACTGAATTAACGTGCAAAAACGTCCGTGCATAGAAAATTTTTTCAAATTGAGCGCTCATACGAGCTGCCATTGCACAACTGCGGCGTCCTTTTATATTAGTTGTAATCATTAAATCTATATAAATACTACTAGAGGTTTTGCAATAGAAATGGGCATTTACCACCGAAATTCATTTCTGATTGAACGCTCATATAAATACGGCGATAAAAGCTTTGTTACACATTTGCTATCTTAAATCACTTAAATCATGTTATAAATAAATTATTCTGGGTTCACACGCTTAGACACTGTTCTCGAAATTTGAAGCAAATAATCGAAACAATCCGTTTATAAACTGACCGTTTATAAACTGATCAGCATTTTTTATTTTGTTTCGTACTTTTCTTGTTTTACTTGAACGATTTAACACTATTTATAGCTTGAAAGGATATTATTCTTAGCAAAGTGGCTACAGAATAATCCAATCAAAATGATGTCTAAAATAATCCAATCAAAATGATGTCTAAACGTTTGCTTAGCAAAAAAGACAAAATTATTGAAAAGAAATTCCGCTCAGATTTTAAACAATTCTATTCCTTCACATTTTAGGTCTAATTTCTAAGCTGAAAATTCAGAGCGTACGCACAAATTGAAAAAATCTTTAGTTGAATTTGACTAGTGATTTGATAACAGTATCAAAATAACTCGTCTGCATCCACTGATTCACCCCGAAGTTATAAATTGCTATAAATATGTAGTGATTGCTGTGTCAAAGGACAACCAACATATATAGACGTAACGGATTATACCTAGTACCCCATAACTTTTGAAAAATTATTACGTTAATACAATACCACAAAATTTAAAGTTTAATTATGGTCGTAGGCTAGATTTAGGCTTCTGCCGTTAACATTTTTTTGAAATGTTTAAACGATCTGCTAAACAGTACACTTGTATAATGTCCGATCCAATAATACACTTGTATGATATATAAATATATATATATATATATATACCGCCAATAAAACATATTAAAACGTACACCACAAGCATCAGTTGTATTTTAAGTTGCACATTTTGCACGAATGCGAGCGTCAAGAGCAATTTTTAACTCCAACGTCACAGGACTCCACAAATTCACTTGGTCTGTCTATATGTAAAAAGCCAAACATCTAAAGACGTGCGAATTGGCAGATTTTCCTGCTCACTCTCGGAATCAGTGTTTTGTTCCATTAACCACTTATTTGCTATGCGAGCAATCTTTCGTCGTTCCCCGTAATCGTACGTAAGCTGGCGACCTTTGCAAATAAAACGTTGACATTGAAAAACTATGTGAGGTTCCCGTTTATACTGACACAAATGGGCCTTAATATTATTGCGGCTACCGCTGTGGTTGATCATACGTCCAATGGTACCGTCAGCATCGGTTGCATCGATACACATCATTGGCTTATCCGGTTTTCCCGTGTCTTTGAAGTAAAACATGTAACATTCTTTGACCTTGTTATGCGAGGCATCCAATTCCGCTTGATAACCTTCTTCCGCTGTGATTAGCTTGCCCCTGTATGACGCCAACCAAGTCCCGGGTTTAATGTTCACCTTAGCTCGAACTCCCCACCCCATCTTTTTACCCGTGTAGTAGATTTCCAGTATATCGTCCCTATCCTTCTCAATAACGGATGTCATTGCGACAGTCGCCGCAACAGGTTGTTGCTGTCTTAGAACTCGAACGCTTCTACGGACTGTTGCCGGTCGAGAATTCCCGCTACCCTTTACAGTAATCGAGTCATGACAGCATCCTGAAAATAATTATACTGCAAATTACCGCATAGGTAGGGCACGGAAGAACAGAGAACATACACACATAAATATGTAAAAAAGTGTTCGTTAGCAATTATGCAAACCTGGCCGCAGCGAAACTAGGGCAGCGGTTTTCTCGGCCGATACCAAAACTACGACACATGTCTAAAAGACGTATAACCAATGTACCACAAAATTAGATCCTCCTTATCATGTCACACCTCATGGATTGGTTACCTAGATATTAAAAAATTAGCCAGAGGGACACGGAGAAATTTATTTTACTAACAAAAATAAATGTTTGCACGTTCCGCTCGATGCGTAATTTAACATTTGCTGAATAAAACTGTGCAACACTATTTTAGCATGACTAGCTAATTATGATGATAAAAAGCAGCACGCCCATAGATTAGCCAAGAATAATTGTATTTAAACTATTATTAACTGTTCATCTAGTCCATACATGGGCGATGTGCGAAGTCCTGGGCGGGCGGAGTTAACGAGTGTAGCGACTTAAGGCTGGCTGGGGAAGTTGCCGCCAGTGTCAGGGGAGAGGACGTCGTCGCGCTGGAAAATTTTTTAAATTTTTGGAAATCAATTTTTGAATTTTTAGGCACTTCTTTTGCTAATTTTCCACGAAGTTCGCCCAAGTTTTGCCTGATTCTTGACTATTTTTGCCTAAATTTTCCGTGCGGAGCATAAGGGAATCAGGCTACCTCCCAAGTGGGATCGGCTAGACCCCGAGGGTGATCCGAGCCGCAGGAGATGAATTATATCCCTGTCCACCATATGAGCATGTATGATGTATAGGGTTACATATCGTTTTCTCAAAGTTCAATTTCGACTTAAACGACTGTAATGCTTCCTAGCATATTTTACAACTATAGTGTAGCTTACATCTTAAAACATAC